>CAUYQV010198393.1:0-20496 GCA_963574575.1 Galagoides demidoff | reverse complement strand
GTCTCACCTCAGCCTTCCAAAGTGCTAGGATCATAGGCATGAGCTACCCATGTGCCCAGTTATATTAATGGATTTTGCTAAAAACCTTCAAAATACTTAAAAATAGGTCTATAGAACTGGATATCCACATGTAAAAGACTGAAACTAGACCCACACCTTTCTCCACTCACAAAAATTGATTTAGGATGGATAAAGGACTTAAATTTAAGGCATGAAACAATAAAAATTCTCAAAGAAAGCATAGAAAAAAACACTGGAAGATATTGGCCTGGGGAAAGACTTCATGAAGAAGACTGTCGTGGCAATTGCAACAACAAAAATAAACAAATGGGACTTAATAAAACTGAAAAGCTTCTGTACAGCTATGGAAACAATCACCAAAGCAAATAGACAACCTACACAATGGGAAAGGATATTTGCATATTTTCAATCAGTCAAAAGCTTGATAACTAGGATCTATAGAGAACTCAAATTAATCCACATGAAAAAAGCCAACAATCCCATATATCAATGGGCAAGAGACATGAATAGAATCTTCTCTAAAGAAGACAGGCAAATGGCTAACAAATGTGAAAAAAATGCTCATCATCCCTAATTATTAGAGAAATACAAATCAAAACCACCTTGAGATACCATCTAACCCCAGCGAGAATGGCCCACATCACAAAATCTCAAAACTGTAGATGTTGGCGTGGATGTGCAGAGACGGGAACACTTTTACACTGCTGGTGGGACTGCAAACTAATACAACCTTTTTGGAAGGAAGTATGGAGAACCCTCAAAGAACTCCAACTAGATCTCCCTGCAATCCCATTACTGGGCATCTACCCAGAAGGAAAAAAATCCTTTTATCATAAGAACACTTGCACTAGACTGTTGAAGCTCAATTTACAATCGCCAAAATGTGGAAACAGCCTAAATGCCCAGCAACCCAGGAATGGATTAACAAGCTGTGGTATATGTACACCATGGAATACTACTCAGCCATTAAAAAAATGGCTTTGTACATACTTTACAGCCTTTGTATTAACCTGGATGGAAGTAGAACACATATTCTTAGTAAAGCATCACAAGAATGGAGAAGCATGAATTTCACATACTCAATTTTGATATAAGAACAATTAATGGCATAGTGGGGGTAGGGGAAGGGGAGAACAGAGAGAGGGAAGGAGGAAGGGGTGGGGTCTTGGTGTGTGCCACACCTTTGGGGGGCAAAACACCATTGTTTAAGAGGAACTTTACCTAACAAATGCAATCAGTATAAGCTGGTTTCTTGTACCCTGAGTGAATCCCCAACAATAAAAAAAAGAATGTCTTTGGTTCTGGTTCATCTTTAACCAGGTGATACCACAGTTTTTTTCCAAAGTGTGTTAAGGCAAATTTGCACTTGAGAGTGTTCCTATTACTGTATAACCTCACCAACACTTGGTACAGCCTAACAGTGTAACTTTTACCAGTCTGGTAGATGTGAAATGATACGTGATTATGGATATTACATGTGCATTTCCTTGATTACCAGTGAGGTTAAATATCTGGTCATATCTTTGTTAGCCATCTTTCCTTTTTAGAGAAACCACTTTCAGATGATTTTTGCGTATGGTTCAACATATGGATCAGTTTGATATTTGTTCATACTGATAACTAATAATTATCTCGGCACCATATATTGAATATAAGCAGGTTTTCTTCCCCCATTTGGATATTGACTTATTTTAAAACTGCGCTTTCTTCACTGCTTTGCAGCATTATCACTGTTATAAATTCAGTGCCCAGTCTGTGTGCATCTGTTTCTGGGATCTTTGTTCTCGTATGTTGTTGTTTATCTCTCCTTGAGCCAATATCACGGTGTCTTAATTAGCTATCTGATAGCGCAATTTCTTTCACCCTATTTTGTTCAAGGACTATTTTTGGCCCTTTTTAACTCCTACTCCCAAAATAAATAAATAGCCTGAATTCGTAGGTCAACTGGAAGAGAAATGACAGCTTTATTGACATCAATCCATGAATATGGTATATTTCCACATTTACTTAGAACTTTTTTTTTTTTTTGAGACAGAGCCTCACTTTGTCACCCTTGGTGGAGTGCCATGGCTTCATAGCTCACAGCAGCCTCAAACTTGGGCTGAAGCAATTCTCTTGCCTCAGCCTCCTGAGTAGCAGGGACTACAGGCACACAACACAATGCCCAGCTATTTTTAGAGACAGGGTCTCACTCTTGCTCAGGCTGGTCTCAAACCTGTGAACTCAGGCAATCTACCCACCTTGGCCTTCCAAAGTGCTAGGATTACAGGTGTGAGCCACTACTCCCTGCCCTTACTTAGCATTTTTAAATGTCTTCTTAATAGTACTTAAATCTTCTTTGTAGAAGAACTTGCATTTTTTTTTAACTTATCTCTTAGTATCTAGTACTGTTAAGTGTTAATGGTATCTTCCAAAATTGTATCTTCTATTTGGTATTACACAGGAATCTAGCTGACTTTCATATATTAATTTTACATGAGAACTTTACCAAAGTTATTAATTCTAATAATTTACCTTTACATCCTGTTTCTTATCTTATAGTGATAATTAGGGCCTCTAGTATTATGCTGAACAAGAATAATTAAGGAGGGTATAATTTTCTTGTTCCTAATCTAAAAGAAAAGTTTTCACCATTCAGTATGTTAGTTGCAGGTTTTTATATAGATTTTTAATTAGGTTAAGGGAGTTCCCACCTGTTTGTAGTTCTTCAAGTTTTAAACTTTTGCTATCAAAGGGATTTTTTTGCATCTCCTTTCACCTTTTTTTTTTTTTTTTTGTAGAGACAGAGTCTCAGTTTTTCGCCCTTGGTAGAGTACAGTGGAGTCACAGCTCACAGCAACCTCCAACTCCTGGGCTTAGGCGATCCTTCTGCCTCAGCCTCCCAAGTAGCTGGGACTACAGGCACCCGCCACAATGCCCGGCTATTTTTTGTTGCAGTTTGGCTGGGGCTGGATTTGAACCCGCCACCCTCAGTATATGGGGCCTCCTTCCTTTCACTTTTTAATAGGGTAAGTTATATTTATTAATTTCATAACCCAACCTTTTGTTTATTCCAGGGATAAGCAACTTGGTAATGGGGTGTGTACCTGTACATGTGTTTGTGTATGTGTGTGTGTTTAATATATTGGTAGTACAGTTTCCTATTATAGTTGTCCCTATTCAGTCATTAAAAAAATGTAGACTTTACAGCCTTTGTATTAACCAGGATGAAAGTGGAACACATTATTCTTAGTAAAGCATCACAAGACTGGAGAAGCACGAATCCTATGTACTCAATTTTGATATGAGGAAAATTAATGACAATTAATGACACGGTGGGGGAAGGGGAGAGCAGAGAGAGAAAGAAGGTGTGAGAGGTGGTAGAAAGGAAGAAGAGAGAGAGGGAAGGAGAGAGGGGGTGGGGTCTTGGTGTGTGCCACACCTTTTGGGGGCAAGACACAATTATAGAGGGACTTTACCTAACAAATGCAATCCGTGTAACCTGTTTTCTTTTACCCTCAATGAATCCCCAATAATAAAAAAAAAAAATAGGTCTATATATGTTAAATTCTCTTCAATCATATTTATACTAGAAAATTTTACTTCAAAAAAGTAGAGATTATGTTAAAAAAAATTGCATCTGCCAAGCTTCTGTTCAAATTATCGAAAAATTTGAATAGAGACAAAATTAGAAGAGTCAATGTTATACTGACATTTGGGAGAAAAAGACCCTGGCAGGGACTCTTTTTCTCATTTATGGTTTTTCTTCATATGAACTATGTCTTGGCCAAATTAGTTTTAATTAGGAAGTAAGAGTTTCTTGAATAACTCAAATCTAAATGCTTAGCCTTTTATTTGTTCCTCAGAAGAAGTTCAGTGTAAGGAATATTTTCAAGACAGTAAAAAGGAGAAGTCCCTAGAAAAGTTAGGCTGCTTTATGACTTAGGTCCAACTTATTCTTTCTATTTCTAAGGCCCCTGCCCTACCTCACATTTTCTTTGTTACTTACCTAAACTATTATAATAAATTCCTTACTGGTCTTTCTCTTTCTCTTCTAATAGGGTTCCATCAAAAAAGCTTGGAAAGTGCTAGGCTAAATCTTTAAAAACACCTATTTTTACCCGTAGTAATCCTCACTGCCTTTAATATTCCAGGTGCACTGTAAATGCCCAAGATATTACAGTATATAGCACTCCCCCCTTATCTTTGGGGGATACATTCTAAGTCCCTTAGCAGATACCTGAAACAAAGTATAATACTGAACCCTATATATACACTATGATTTTTCCTATACATACATACCCATGATAAAATTTAATTCATAAATTAGGTGCAGTAAAAAGATTAACAACAATGACTAATAATTAACTTATTATTAATAAAGTATTATTAAGTGAAATAAAGGTTACTTGAACACAAGCACTGTGATACTGTGCGGTCAATATGAATAACCAAGAGGGCTCCTAAGTGACTAACAAGCAGAGAGCATATAAGTCCCTAGACAAAGGGATGATTCACATCCACCTGGCACGATGGCATGAGAAAGCTATCGCGCTACTAGAACAACATGCCATTTAAAACTTATCAATTGTTTACTTTTGGAATTTTCCATTAAAAAAATTTTGAACTAGAGTTGATTGAGGGTAACTGCAAGCAAATGTGCAATAAGGAGGGTCATATCATATTTGGGGGGCAGTAAGGATTACTACAGGTAAAAATATGTGGTTTTAAAGATTATTTAGCCTAGCACTTTCCAAGATTTTTTCATAATCCTTTCTTAATAATACACTAGTATTCTTTTTTTTTTTTTTTTGAGACAGTGCCTCAAGCTGTCCCCCGGGGTAGGTAGAGTGCTGTAGCATCACAGCTCACAGCAACCTCCAACTTCTGAGCTCAAGTTAATCTCTTGCCTCAGCCTCCCAAGTAGCTGGGACCACAATGCCCAGCTATATTTTTGGTTGCAGCCATCATTGTTGTTTGGCGGGCCGGGCTGGATTCGAACCCACCACCTTAGGTGTATGTGGCTGGCGCCTTAGCCACTTGAGCCACAGGCACCAAGCCAATACACTAGTATTCTAAACAGTATGAAAAATGTTGATGGGCAGTGCCTGTGGCTCAGTGGGTAGGATGCTGGCCCTATATACCAAAAGTGGTAAGTTTGAACCAGGCCCCAGCCAAACTGCAACAAAAAATAGCCAGGCATTGTGGCAGGCACCTGTAGTCCCAGCTACTTGAGAGGCTGAGGAAAAAGGATTGCCTAAGCCCAAGAGTTGGAGGTTGCCGTGAGCTGTGACACCACGGCATTCTACCAAGGGCAACAAAGTGAGAGTCTCAAAAAAAAAAAAAAGAAAAGAAAAGAAAAGAAAAATGTTGGCCCAAATAATAAACTACTGTATCAGTCAAAGTCCTTCCTTCCTTCCCTTGCCAACTTTATCTCCTGTTGTGCTTCCAGGACTCTGTGCCTCTGCCCATGATGCCTTTCTATCTGCAGTGTCCTTCCCTCATCTCTACTTATTGAAATCATGCCCAACTGTAAAGGCCTATTTTCTACTTCCTCTAAGGACTCTATAACTTTACTAAACCATTTATTTTTCTGCCCTAGGTTATAACCTTCGATTTAAATTGCACACGAACTTCATAGACACTCTGTCTGCATTTATAAATATCATCTTTTTCTCTCACTAAATTATAAGACTTAGAAGATAAGAACTGCCTAATATATAGTTTATATTCAAAATACATCTGAGGCTCAATGCCCGTAGCTTAGTGAGTAGGGCACTGTCCACATACACTGAGGCTGGCAGGGTTTGAGCCCAGCCAGGGCCTGATAAACAATAATGACAACTGCAAAAATAACAAAAAAAATAGCCAGGCATTGTGACGGGCGCCTGTAGTCCCAGCTATTTGAGAGGCTGACACAAGAGAATCGCTTAAGCCCAAGAGTTTGAGGTTGCTGTGAGCTATGACGCCAGAGCACTCTACCAAGGGCAATATAGTGAGACGCTATCTCAAAAAAAAAAAAAAAACCCACTGAATTAGAATAGTGATTTTAACTTACCCAGACAATATCTAAAAATAGATATTATTTTATTACATAATTATGCACAAACCTGCAAAGCTAGTAGTATAGATGTTTATTACCCCCCACCCCTCAACATTTGAGATTATAAACATTATTATTAGTACACTAAACAGTTAACATTTCTTTTTTTCTTTTTCTTTTTTTTGTTTGTTTTTTGAGGCAGCATCTCACTTTGTTGCCCTTGGTATAGTGCTGTGGCATCATAGCTCACAGCAACCTCAAAATTCTTGAGCTCAAGTGATTCTCTTGCCTCAGCCTCCCAAGTAGCTGGGGCTACACAATCCTGCCACAACACCCAGCTATTTTTTTTAAGAGATGAGGTCTCGCTCTGGCTCAGGCTGGTCTTGAACCTATGAGCTCAGGCAATCCACCTGCCTTGGCCTCCCAGAGTGCCAGGATTACAGGCGTGAGCCACCATGCCTGGCCCCTAAACAGTTAACATTTCTTAAACATTAACTGTATGTCAGGTATTGAGCTAAGTGCTTCATACAATTTATTTCACTTAATTCTCAAAGCAACTATGTAAGTAGGTTCTATTATTACCACCAATTTATAGATGAGGAAGCTGAAGTTCCAAGAGCAAAAATTACTTGTCTAAAGTCTGAGAGCTAATAAGTTAGGGCCAGTAAGTGAAAGAGGTAGCGTTTAGAATCAAACCCATGTCTGCTTGACTCCAAAGCTCATATTATTAACCACTACACTTTTCTGTCTTTCAGTATTTGCCCAAGCAGTTACCACTTACAAACTATATTGCTAATAACTATTCGTGTAAACTTGGAAATAAAAAAAATATTATCCAGCTTCAAAGATTCCAAAATTCACTAAAATAAATCTGACATCTATACTACTGAACCATGAATACAACATGAAAACGAAATTACTTACTTGCACAATTTGCTTCCTTCCATGTAGTATTAAAAAACTCAGAGAGTACCACAACTACTTGAATTCTATCTGCCATTAAGAGACTTCTGGCACAACTGTGACTCTCTGAAGTGTTCTGTAACAAAAAGAATACAAAAATACAATCTGAGTATTTTCAGATTTTCCAGACAACTATTTCAGGCAAGAACATTATAAAAATAAATAAGTATAATAAAAAACTATAAAAATAATTAAAATATTTATTATGAATCTTTGAACATTTTGTTTGATATGATCAGGTAATGAGGCCCTTAATAACAATGGTAATAAAACTGTTAGCAGCTAATATTTACTGGGACCGGGTACACTTGCAAGAAAAGCTTTGCTTCTTAAATAAGAATTTGCTTTTACTGTGTATAATATAATCACAACTGCAGTGGAACCTCTGCAAGTTGACTGCCCAAGGACTGTAACAAACTGTAACAAACCAGTCAGCATATGGAGGCGGTCAACAGAAGGAAGTAGCGCTATTATGCCAGTATGTACATGTACTTTACTTTCTTTTATGGCTTTTATTAGAGAATATAAAATCATAATCAAAATACAGTAAAATCATATATATATATGTATATATACATGGTATCATACAAGATCAATACATTTACTCTTTTCTCATGGTTTAATCATTCTTTCCAAAAAAAGAATTAATCTTGGTCTGTTTCTTATTCTTATTACAAACTTAAGTGGAGAAAGCACTCTCAATGCTGGCTACACCACTCAGCATACCTGGGCATTTTTCCAAATGACTTCAACTGCATCATTAGATGCCTGACATTCTCTTCTTTGGGAGTCTACAATTTCTGTGTCTTCCTCACTCACTTCCTCTACTTTGTCAGCAGCTTCACGCACTTTTATGCCAGTCAGTACCACTTAGAAAAATTGTTCCTGGGTCAGACTTATTACAGGTTGCCACCTCATCATCCACTGCAACAAAACCTTCAAAATCCTCTCCTTCAAATTCTGCCGTGGGAGATGGACTATCTGATGGAGCTAAAATACCATGCTCTTGGGTTGCAACAAATCCAACTACCTCGAAGCACTTCTGTATCATTCCTGGCTGCACTTCATCCCAAGCAGAACTGATCCAGGGGACAGCATCCAGAGCATTAACTGACACAGCGGATGAAGTTGCTTCCATAGGCAGACAACAGTTTATGTTTTAGTAATGACCCACCCACTACAGAAGCTGGGCTCAGTAGTGAATTTTAAATGCTTTGATGATGCCTTAGCCCAGAGGTTGAATTTTGGGGGTCATGTTTGGAGGCAGAAATTTCATTGTCACAGTTATGAGATGATTCACTTGCAGGTGGTCAGGACAGTTGCCAACTGTCAATAGAACAAGCCGTTTCTTCTTTATTTCTCAGATAACACCACTTACCCACTCCCCAGATAGGGTACCAGTCATCCATGCACATCTGCTTGTTCTCCAAGGGAGGTCTTCATGCTTCAGGTTCTTGAATATGCATGGCTTTGCTGATTTACCAAACACCAAGGACTTTAATTTCTCTCTGGGTGAGCTGATGCAAAGCAGAACTGTGAAACATTCTTTGGAAAGTTTTCCACTCTTTCATTTGTCACCCTTCATGAAAAGCTCCTATCAGGCATCACCTTGAAAACAGAGTCCACACTTGTCAGCATTAAAGATGTCATAATCTTTGAAGCCTCTGGTGAACTTTTTGATGAACCCTTCTACAATTTCTACTGAAATTTCACTGGATTCACCAAAGACTTTCTGGGAGATCTTGTGCTGCAGTTTAAATTTAAAAAATCAACCACATGATGCTTGGAAATCTACCACCCAAAATTTCTGTCCTACGTTAATTTTTTAGCAGCTGCTTAGATCATGGACCAGAGACTCAGAGTTAACTGCTCTCTTTTGTTGGAACCAGCTTAATGCGGCTTCATTGACTTTATCGAAGGAAGTTTCCCCCCCTTTCCACTGTAGGTCTCACTTTCCTTACCATCTTTCTCTATGTGCTCAAGTTTGTTTTTGGACATTGCTAAGTACAGTCTTTCTTTGGCTGCTGCTTTCCAGACAATGCCTTTTTCTTCAATGTCAGCTCTTTCCTTAGAACCATCATCTCTTGATTAACTATAAAACTTTTCAGTAATTATAGAGTGTACTTACAATTCAAACCAGTCCTTCCTGTTGAAAAAAAATCTTCCACAACATATGATAAACAATATGATGCTGGTCTAATTCAACATTTGGTAATAACATATACGAAAGAAAAAATAATACAAATAAGGGACAAAGCCCACCTTGGAAAAGAATGGACTCGACTGGTCGAGTTATAGAGGATAAATATTGTGTGCTACAGTCCAAGTAGTCAAGATACAACTTAACAGCTGGTCAACAGATAGAGGTCAGTCTTCCATTGAGTACATGTGGCATTTGTCCTGTTTATGAAAATTAGGTCAACTTAAGGAGATGGTCAATGTAGGGAGGTGCTATGTAACTTCTATTGTATTTAGGTTCAAATTGCCTATATGTCATATTTCTTACTTTTTATGCATAGAAAAAAATTCTGGAAAGCTATTTACAAAAATGTAGCAGTGATTATCTCTGGATAATGGAAATGTGGTGATTTTCATTTCACTTTTGCTTCTCTTCTGCTGTCAAAATATTTCTACAATGAACATATTTTTTTTTCTTTTTTTTTTCTTACAGTTGTCATTGTTTAGCAGGCCTAGGCCAGGCTCGAACCCGCCACCTTAGGTGTATGTGGCTGGTGCCCTACTCACTGAGCTATGGGAGCCGAGCCTATATATATTTTTTAATTTGGTGAGTAAACCCATAAAATCATTAGATTTCATCTTTTGGGCAATTTTTGGTTCAAAGTCATATAATCCACAAGAAAATGTGAGGCATCCAGATTGTACCCAAATAGCATTATTTCAGATTGAAAAACTTGCTTTCCACAGATTATTTTAGTAATAAAAGAAACTCATTCTATGCAAATAATAAATCCAAGTTCCTAAATTATTTGATCCTTATCTATTTCCTTTTCCTTGTGCCCTAAACAAGGAACTAAGTCCTGCTGGCCCTTTATGCTTTCAAAGGTACTTAACTTCTACCATTTACCAGGTACCATAGGAATCCTAAAGTTCTAAGGATATAAAAAGTATAAAAGAAAAAATAAAATTTTTAAATAACAAAAAATAAAGTGTAAAAGAATGCCATCAAAACTGAGGCTTTAAGAACCTCCCCTATAGATACACAGGTATGGAATTCTACAGTGAAATGAGTAATAAAAGAGAGAGAGTGGTAATTCCAGGAAAGGACTGATCAACCATGTGGGGTGAGAAAAGAGGGAAAGCAGGCTTAAAGAAAGAATTCTTGCTTTGAAATATTGCTGATAGCCAGGCACGATTAACTCCAGCTTGTAATCCAGCTACTCGAGAAGCTTAGGTGAAAGGATTGCCTGAGGCCAGTGAAACAGTGAAACCCATCTCTACAGAAATAAAATAAATGAGCTGGACATGGTAGTGTACACCCTGTGGTCCCAGATCCTCAGGAGGCTGAGGCAGGAGGATTGTTTGATCCCAGGGTTTTGAGGCTGCAATGAGCTATGATAGCACCTGGGCAACAGAACAAGACCCTGTCTTTAAAGAAATTAATAAATTATTAGTAATTAATAAATAAATTAGAATTAATAACAAAGCTGGACAATAAGAAATCTGTTATAATCACTTAGCAGAACCCTAAACACTGTGAACTCAACTATCCACTTCCTCATCCCTACCCCTAGGAAGTTGTGAGCTGTTGGCAAAAAACAGATAACAGATTGTTCCCATAATAAAGCTATCAACCCAAACTACATTCCTCACTTTCCCGCCTGTCAGTCTCTTCTACATCCATTTACAACCATTATTTTAAATCTTCCCTCACTCTGCCTGAAACTCTGATCTCCCTCCCACTCTTCCGCTCAAGAGATCTAGTCTCGTGCAATAGCTCAAACCTGTAATCCCACCACTTTGAGAGGCTGAGGCAGGCCAGGAGTTTGAGACCAGCCTGAGCAGAATAGCAAAAGCCTGTCTCTACAAAAAAATTTTTAAAACGCTGGTAGCGCATGACTGTAGAGTCCTGTAAGGTAAGAGGATTACTTGGGGAGTTCAAGGCTTCAGTGAGCTACCACCTCAACACTGCACTCCAGCCTAGGGTGACAGAACAAGACTGTTTATTTAAAAAGGAAAAAAAGAGAGAGAGAGACCTAGCCTCCTAGCTAATAGTGAAAAAAGAAGCCATGGAGCTGAACCTTTGACCTCCCAACCTCTCCTTTCACCTTCACATCACAGTGGAGAAAGTGCCTGCCCCTATCTATCAAAGACCTAATTCTCCCTGATGCCCTAGATCCACCTACCCTACTTTCTCTGGATGATGGCCTTGTCTATTTCCCTACTTCCTCCTACAGGATTATTCACCTTCTCTATAGGATCTTTCTCTTCAAAGTCTAATCAGGGTAAGCCAGTGGTTCTCAACCTGTGGATTGTGACCCTTTGTATTAAAGGTTCGTGGCATTAGGAAGATTGAGAACCACTGTGTTAAACTCTGGACAGGCATGGGGGCTCACACCTATAATTCCAGCACTTTGGGAGCTGAGGCAGGAGGAAAGCTTGTGACCAAGAGTTCAAGCCCAGCCTGGGCAACATAGCTGACCTCAACTCTACAAAAGATAATAATAATAAACATGTTCAGCTCTTTCCCATCTTAGGAAAAAAAGAAGAGAAAGAGAAACTGAGGAATAAAGGAACAAAGAAATAGAAAGAAATGAAAGAACATCCCTATGTCCCACCTTCCTCTTTAATGACCCCCCTTATTTTCTAAATTGCTATTAATTTATATATAATTTATAACACACTATTTTCCTTTTGTCCTTTTTCTCTAAATAGGCTTATTTCCTGAACTGCTCGGATAGTTTGAGGCCTGAACCTTATCCTCCTTTTCCGTCTATATCCTATTAGCAGCCAAAAATTCAAGAATGGTAGGTGCTTGCTAGTTAAACTTACTTAAATAAAAAGCTGCATCTAAGACATCAACAACAACAACAATAAAAATACAATACTCTGGAGAAATAAAATTCCCCCAAAAGACAACACAGTCCTTCAAGTTCACTCATAAGAAACTCAATACACGTTTTTATACATGATGGTTCAATTCCTAAACCAATGCATAAAAAGCCTTTTAAACCCACAAAGTATCTCAGAACTGTGGAAATCATGCTTTTGAGCTAATGAACCATATCCCCTCTACTGGGGAAAGAACAGCGAACAGGGTCTACGATGAGAAAAAGCCAAATTGGGGAAAGGGTTTTCTTGCCTCTTTTTACCCCGTTTACCCTCTTCCTTTCACATTAGGGTGAGATGAGCTGGGTGCTCAGATTACTGGTGGAATCTGAAGGAGAGGAATGAAGTTCTGCAACCCTGACAACGGGACACCTCCCCTGGGCCGTGAAGGAGTCGTGTGGAAATTCATACACAGACTGAGTGATGCCCAATACTACCTAGATTGTGAGGTAGTATCTTTCACAATTCCACAACATCTATACAAATGAAGAAAGCTCAAAAGATCCAACCTTTGCATCATGATTCATGGTCATTTTACCCACAACAGTAACTTGTTCTTCAGAATAAATGGCACCCTAAAAACAAGTCACCTACCTGCTCAAAACTGAATATAATGCCATACCATACCCTGCAACAGTTGACAGGAACAAGTCTTGGGTACTTTAAAGACACAACAAGATATATATTAATACATATACAGACACAGAGGGTGCCAAAAAATGTATACACATTTTAAGAAATGAAAAAACTGTATGAAAATTGTAATACTAAATATGTACTGATAACAAAAGATGAATACAAGTTACATTGAGCGTCTCCTATACATGCAGAGGTCAAATCTGACTTGAGTATTACAAATTTAGCACAGTTTTTTTTTCCTCTCTTAAAATGTGCAATATATATTTTTGGCACCTTCTGTGTATCTTGTTGTATGCAATGGAACAGTGGAAGTGTGCCTGGAAAATACTGCATGTACGCCTAAATTTATTTAAACTACTTGGAAAACTAGCTCAATCACAGAATTTACTTAATGCAAATAAATCCCCCTTTTATGTAAAATAATAGATTTATGTTAAGTAATATCAGGCTGACTTCGAGCAGGATGCAACTGTATTTTAATCAAATCCACCATGATTTATGAAATAATTCTAACCACATTTTCATGAGACCACTTGCTGTTCCACCAAGACAAGAGGAACTTTCCCACTCCCAATCCCAAAGTTATGGCTCGGCGCCTGTGGCCCAATCGGCTAAGGCGCCAACCACGTACACCTAAGGTGGTGGGTTTGAATCCCCAGCCTGGGCCCGCCAAACAACAATGATGGCTGCAACCAAAAAATGGCTGGGCGTTGTGGCGGGCGCCTGTGGACGCAGCTACTTGGGAAGCGGAGGCAGGAGACTCGCTTGAGCCCAGGAGTTGGAGGTTGCTATGAGCTGTGATGCCATGGCACTCTACCCAGGGGGATAGGTTGAGGCTCCGTCTCAGGAAAAAAAAAAAAAAAAAAAGGTACCAATCCCAAAGTTATTCATCAAGTTTTTCCATTACCAAGTATATCTAGCCCTCACCTCATGACTCCCACCAGCCTTGATACTCTAATCCTTTCCTAGTCTAAACCCTATAAAGCACTTAGGAAGAGATTGTGTCTTCCCTTTTTTTTTTTTTAAATGAAATCCCTCATATTGCCTGCTATATGAACAGAAAAGCTCTTGAGATACCAAAATGAAGTGCAGACTTATCATTTCCTACAATTTTAGCTCCCATTTACGGAGAACTATTGCTATGTGTCAGTTTTCCAGGACCTCCTTTATCACCATTCTACAGAATAGAAAATAAGCATTGAGAATGTAAGTAACATGCCCAGAGTATACTGCTAATGAGCAGAGTGGAACTGGACTCTGGCCAACTATCTCCAGTCTGTCTAAATCACTAAGATGAACTCACAGTTTCTCTTTTAATCCTTCTAACAGCCATCTTAAATAGCTTTTTTTCCTCCCATTTTATAGAAAATGAAACTAAAGCTCTGAAAAGATAATTAATACAAGGGAGAGTGTTGGATTTGAGCATTTCTGGCTGCAAAGCTCCAGCTGCTAACCACTACCCAGTTTCTCTACTCCACTGCTGGTTTCAGAAAATGGTCCTTTCTGGAAACTCCAGGTGATGAGAAGCAGCTGCGGCGGAGTGAGGGGAGGATGATAGAGTTTAGACAGCAAGATTCCCCCCAATCCAATCATTCCTAACTGCAAATGTGTACCAAGATGTCCAATAGTATTCATGGAGGCAAAAATCCAAACTACAAACCCCATAATGCCACCCCCTTTTTCTGATGCCCCCAAATCCAGAGACCCAATCCAACCCTTTCTCTTACAGTTAGGGAACCTGAGGCCCCCAGAATTGACCATCACTACATTTTCCTCCTTTCCCAACCCTCCCGCGCCATAGTTCCTGGGTGTGCTCCGTTACCCACCCCCACGGCTCGGCTGATGTTGTCCATCTTGCTGACGACCTGTTGGAAGAGGGGGTAGCAGGTCTGACACAGGCGCACCGGCCGGGCGCTGCGCACAAGACACCCTGTCAGCTCTGCGCTGCTGTTGGCGAAGTCCAGCAGAAGCTCTCGACAGTCGGGATCCAGATCCGGCAAGTCCGGGGGTAGCAACAGTGGCCCCAGCCCTCCCCCCTGCAGCAGGGACAGGGACAAGTCCTCCACCTCCACCAACTGCTGCTCCGACAGGAGGTCGTGGAAGACCCTGTGCGAACTGCTACCGAAAGGGAGCGCGCCCAGCGCCAGCCCGGACCACAGCAGCTGCGCCAGGAGTAGCCACAACCGCAGCGACGACCTTCGCGGCGCAACTATCGGGTCCGGATCCATCACGGGGTCCACGAACCCCCAGGCACTCGTCGCCCCTCCTCCGCCCACAGCCGGCACCGCCGACAGCTGCCGCTTCCGGCTTCCGCGAGCGCAGGCCGAGAGCCGGGTCACGCGGCGGGCGCGTCACGGGCCCACCCCCGCGCGCGGCGCCCCGCCCCGTTGGCTGCCGGGAGCCCTAGCGCCGCGGGCCGGCGCGTGTGCGGGAGCGCGCGGAGCCTGCGCCTGGCGCGGGGGATGGTAGGAGACGCGCTCGGGCCCAGCCGAAGCTGGCGGGCTGCGGGACGCAAGTGTCCGCCACTTGGAACAATTTCGCCTCCGGGGTTGTGGCCTTCGAACACCCGCCTCTTTGGGAGGTCTTTACGTCCGGAAGTCTGGACCCACAGCCTCGGCTGTAGAAATTAGGTCGAGTAGTTCCTCGAGAAGACCCGCCGACAGGTGCCTTGGCTGGTTTTTTAGGTGATGCTTCTTTGCATAATTTTTTTCGCTGGTCCTATTTGGAGAGGGTAATAACGTCTCTTGGTTGTTACTGGTGGTGGACCCTACTGACTTCCAAGCTTTTTTTTTTTCATTTTGAGACAGAGACTCACTATGACACCCTCCGTAGAGCGTTGTGGCGTCACAGCTCACAACAACTTCCAACTCTTGGGCTTAAGTGATTCTCTTGCCTCAGCCTGCCGAGTAGCTGGGACTACAGGTGCCTGCCACAATGCCTGGCCATTTTTTTGGCAGACCTGGGCCGGTTCAAACCCGCCAGCCCACGTGTACGTGGCCTGCGCCCTAGCCACTGAACTACAGGCACCAAGCCCCAAGCCTTTTTTGATTTGGGATTTTTTTGTTTGTTTGTTTAGTCAATTGCTTGGGTTTTTTGGATTTTAACCCGGTTGTGTCAACGCCTTGGCATAGAACATTCTGCCATGATGGAAATAATCTGCCTCTGTGTTAAAAGGGTAGCCACTGGTCACATGCGGCTGTTGAGCCCTTACAAAGTGACTCCTACAACTGAAGGATTGAATTTATAATTTTATTTTATTTAAGGCCAGGCTCAGAGGCTTAGGCCTGTAATCCTAGAACTCTGGGAGACCAAAGAGGGAGGATTGTTGGCTCAGGAGTTAGAGATCAGCCTGAGCAATGTGAAGAAACCCCGCCACCCCTACTAAAAATAGAAATACTAGGCGGACGCGGTGGAGGCTGAGGCTAGAGGACCGCTTGAGCCCAGCAGTCTGAAGTTGCAGTGAGCTCTGATGACACCACTGGCACTCTAGTCAGGCAACAGAGCAAGGCTCTGTCTTTAAAAAAAAAAAAAAAAAAGTCACAGCTGGCTGGTAGCAACTGCACTAGACACACAGACCTAGTCCCAGGGTGGCCAATGTGCAAGTTTGCTTGGAATTGAAGGAATACCTGGAATGCAGCACATCTAATGCCAAGAGCCCTGGAATCCTCGACAAACTGCCCACCTTCAAATAGCTAAATTTTTCTAATTTGTAATAGCTAAATTGTTACCATCATCCAGTCTGACATGCCCAAGGCAGTAGTAGGGGACACTCCTCCAATAAGAGTCCTGATACCACTGCCAGTGGTAAAAAGAATTTGAGCTTACGACTTGAACAACAGTTTTCTGATAAGTGTCTGACAAATTGATAGAAAATTACTTACTGGCCATTTTGTGTCATCCTGCTTTGTGGGGTTATTTTTGCCTTGTAAATTGCAGAATTACTGCACTAATCCTGTTTAGCTTAGGGTCCTAACTTATGTTTCTTCATGAACTCTGTGTTTTTGTTTGTTTGTGAGACTGCATCTCACTATTTTCCCTAGGGTGGCCTGGAACTCTGGGCTCAGGCATCCTGGCCCCCAAACTCCTGAGTAGCTGGGACTACAAAGGGTGTACTACTGGACCCAGCATGAGGGTTCTATTAGTTACTTTTTACCCCAGCTGTTTGGTTACTAAATTTGTTTGTCTTATGTTTCTAAATTTGCTTGTAATAGCTAAATTTTGTTTCATTTTTGTTACCAGGGAACTGAATAGTAGACAATTTCGTGTAACAATAAATGTATTTCCAAAAAGAAAGCAAGTTGTCTTAATTTTTGCAGATGTCATTATATAACTTTTAGGTCTTTCTGGGTTTTAGAATTACTGTTCTTTTAAGTTCTTTCGGGCACCATCATATGTTGCTGGTGGATGTTAAACCTCTGTGGAAACCATTGTAGTGGAACCAACAACATTGCAAATGCACATTCTCTTGAGCAAGGGAATTCATTTCTAGGAATATATCATAAACATATACTAACCTATGTAAATATGATTATTCATTGCAATATTATTTGTAATAGTAAAAGGATGGCTTTAAAAGGCACATTAAGGAATTCATGGACCCTTTTCCCCTTCCTTTCCTTTCCTGGAACAAGTCAATTCTGAAGGTCGAGTAGAGCAAGGTAGGCACGTGTGTTTAGTGGTGGTGGAGTGTCAGAAGCCCAGAGAGAGGTGTCAGAGTACAGGTAAACTGAAGAAGACAATCACGTGAGGCAGGGAAGCAGCATCAGCTTGTTATAGGGTATTGAGTCCCAAATGGTATAAGAATTTCTGTTAGTGAAGGGAATTGCAAATATGAAAAGGGAGAAATGAATCCTGTAGTGTTGTATAAGAATTAGAAATATCAGCACAGCTGGGCAAGGTGGCTCACACCTGTAATCCAAGCACTCAGGTCGTCCAATGGGGGTGGATTGCCTGAGCTCAAGTTCAAGACCAAGCCGAACAAGAGTAAGACCCCATCTCTACTAAAAATAGAAAAACCAGCTCAGCACCTGTAGCTCAGCCATTAGGGCACCAGCCACGTACACTGGGGCTGGCAGGTTCAAACCCGGCCAGGATCTGCCACAAAATGACAACTACAACAAAAAAATAACTGGGCGTTGTGGTGGGAGCCTGTAGTCCCAGCTACTTGGGAGGCTGAGGCAAGAGAATCACTTAAGCCCAAGAGTTTGAGGTTGCTGTGAGCTGTGACACCACGGCACTGTACGGAGGGCAATATAGTGAGACTTTGTCTCTAAATGAATAAATAATAGAAAAACCAGCCACCAGTAGGCACCCATAGTCCCAGCTACTTGGGAGACTAAGGCAAGAGAATCACTTAGCCCAAGAGTTTGAGGTTGCTGTGAGCTATGATGATGCCATGGCACTCTACCCAGAGTGCCAGAGTGAGATTCTGTCTCAAAACAAAAAAAAAAGGAAAGAAAGAAATAGCACAAACTCATGGCTTAAAATACATAGTTATCAATCAACATTCATGGTCAAACTGGTTTCAGAACCCCTCAGATACCAAAATCTGCTAATACTCAAGTCCATTCCATACATAGTATTTATATATAATCTGCCATGAAAATTAGGGCAAGGCAGATGGACAGTGGCCATTGTGCTGAAGCGTCACCCTAGGGAAGACAGGGGTTGGGAAGTTTTATACACCTAAGTTGGGTTCCTGACACTGACTGTAAAGAAACTGTCCCCAAAAAAGTGACAAAAAAATAACTGTTTGTTATACTTGGTCTTGGTAAGTTAAAAAATGTTTCCTCTAGAGCAGGTCATATTCTCCAGAGAAGATTATGCCAATGTACTGTCTGACCACCAGTAATCTCAGATCCTGACCCTAGAAAAAGGCTGGCAGTCAACCTTTAGTAAATAAACTTTTATTTGATCTGCTGATTTTAAGCAAAATATCCTGCCCTCAAATATGCTTGTGTCCTTGGTCCAGACTCCCTCCGCATCACTCTCTCCAGAGACCAGGACTTCAGGGTATTCTGAGTTGTTAAGAGGATACTGTAAACAGACTTCAATCATCCTGTTTTGGTTCTTCCTTTACCAGCACTTCAGAGGTACCTGATGTCCCCATCACTTCCTGGGGCATTTGAGGTTCTATAATGTAATTCAGTTGCTTTTCTTTTTTCCTACTACAAGCTTAGCAATCAGCTTTCCTGGTTCTGCTAAGTCAGTTGTTATTAGTCCATCTGCTCACCAGCTTCCAATGTTTTTTATTTTTTTCTCCTCTCCTATTCTCTATGTCCTTGAGTGTCTTTTTTTTTTTTTTTTAATTCTTTTACTGGCTGGGCACTGTGGTTCAACCCTGTGTTCCTACCACTCTGAGAGGCCACGGCAGGAGGATCCTTTGAGCTCAGGAGTTCAAGACCAGCCTGAGCAAGAGCAAGACATAGTCTCTACTAAAAACATAAAATTTAATCAGGTGTCATAGCAGGTGCATATAGTCCTAGCTACTGGGGAGACTGAAGCAGGAGGATCACTTGAACCCAAGAGTTTGAGGTTGCTGTGAGCTAGGCTAACATTATAGTACTCTGGGCAACAGTGAGACTCTATCTAAAAAAAAAAAAAAATCCTTTTACTGTCGTTTTGCTGCAATTTCAGGAAGGAGCGGAATCATGCATTCAACCTGCTGCCTTAAATGGCATTCTCCTCTATGTTTAATCTCACTCTTTATTAAAAAGTTAGAATGTAGGCTTGGCGCCTGTTGCTCAGCAGCTAGGGCGCCAGCCACATACACTGGAGCTGGCAGGTTTGAATCCAGCCTAGGCCTGCCAAACAATGACAACTACAACCAAAAATTAGCTGGGCATCATGGTGGGTGCCTGTAGTCCCAGCTACTTGGGAGGCTGAGGCAAGAGAATTGCTTAAGCCCAAGAGTTTGAGGTTGCTGTGAGCTGTGACGCCACAGCACTGTACCCAAGGTGACACAGTGAGACTCTATCTCAAAAAAAAAGAAGAATGTATATTTTATGCTCTCTCCAGCCATGAGATGATAATCTCAGAGAATGTGGATTGTGTCCTATTTATATTTGTATACTCAAAAGTACTTGGCCTGCTGTCTTGCACATAGAAGGCACTCAGTACATTTGTTGTATTGAATTTATGTAATGCAAATACACATCTGCTTTAATGGCTTTTTACATTGCTACATCAGAGGAAATTTTTTTTTTTTGAGACAGAGCCTCAAGCTGTCCCCCTGGGTAGAGTGCTGTGATATCACAGCTCACAGCAACCTCCAACTCCTGGGCTCAAGTGAGTCTCTTGCCTTAGCCTCCCAAGTAGCGGACCACAGGCGCCCACCATAATGCCCGTCTATTTTGGGGAGAGTTGCAGCCATCATTGTTGTTTTGGCAGGCCCCGGCTGGGTTTGAACCCGCACCTCAGGTGTATGTGGCTGGTGCCTTAGCCGCTTGAGCCACAGGCACCGAGCCAGAGGAAATATTTTTTATTTTTCTAATTCTTTAATTGGCAAAAAACACCACAAGTTAACTCCTGATATCCATAAACTTTGCATATCTAAGTAGAATGACTTTATAATATTTAACATTTAAGTATTGTTTGTTTTGTTTTGTTTTGTTTTGAGACAGAGCCTCAAGCTGTCACCCTGGGTAGAGTGCTGTGGCATCACAGCTCACAGCAACCTCCAACTCCTGGGCTCAAGCGAGTCTCCTGCCTCAGCCTCCCAAGTAGCTGGGACTACAGGCGCCCACCGCAACAACTGGCTATTTTTTGGTTGCAGCCATCATTGT
>CAUYQV010198391.1:0-13156 GCA_963574575.1 Galagoides demidoff | reverse complement strand
CATTCGGATACAAATATCTTTGTTGTAGTGCGATTTTTTGTCATCTGGGAATATACCTAATAAAGGAATTGCAGGGTCAAATGGCAGGTCTATTTTTAGTTCTCTAAGTGTTCTCCAGATGTCTTTCCAAAAGGAACATATTTTGTCATAAATTCTTCATGATGCTGAATTTTACTATTTTCTCAATTGTTCTGTAGTCACCAATAGTGCCCCCTCTAGTATTGTAGGAGAATGCAGTTTCTCTGCACGTCCATCAAAGACGTAATTTCAGTTGTAAAATCTGTTTAACAACATGACAGGTGGAAAATGTGATTTTATAATTTAATAAGCATTTCTTTATCAGAAAAGTAGCATAATTTTCATGTTTAATGGCATTTTTACTTCTTTGATAATTGTTCACCAACTTTGTTCTTTTTGCTCTTTGTGTAATTATCTTTTTCTTATTGATATATAAGAGCTTATTATATGTGAAGAACATATATTTTAAATAAGATTATAGTTAAAAGGAAAAGTGATCAACATAAAGGAAGCACAGACATAACGGTGGCTTGGCTGATGTCCAGTCTTGCTCTTTTTCACTTCATCCTCTGTGTGGAAGAAAAAAAACGCAAGTCTGATTGTGCCATTCTCCCTCTAGTGACTCCTGACTACATTTACCAGCAGCTCTCAGAAGAGTCTGAGGTCTTTCATGCTGACCCGCCTTCCTCTCCAGACTCACTTTCCTAATCCCCTTTATCCAATTCTAAGATATAGTCATACTGAGTTACTTTGATAAATAGTTTCCAGGAACTGCCAACCTCTCTCTTTTGGGCCTTTTGCATGTGCCATCTCCTCTACCTGGAATTCTTTAATTTTTCTTTCTCTGTTAACTCATAATCTGGGTCTGGATTGGCTACCCCTTCTTTTGGAGCCAGGGTTCTCAACTAGGGATGATTTTGTCCCCAGGGGACATTTGGCAATGTCTGGAGACATTTTTGGTCATCGCCCTGGAGAAGGTCATGCTACTGACTTCTAGAGAGTAGTGGCTGGGGATGGTGCTGCAGACTCCTCAACCCACAGGGCAGCTCTTCACGACAAAGAATTTTTGATCCAATTCTCAATAGCGCAAGGTTGAGAAACCCTGCCCTGGATCTAAATGGTCTTTACCACCCCTCTTACACGCCCCTCACTCCCTACACATGCCATACCTGGTTAGTATCCCCCTGGAGACATCCAGGACCACTTGTGCTTGCTACTATCACAGCTCTCCCATGTAACTGTCATATAGGCCAGAAGCTTCTTGAGAGAAGCGTGTTTTGTAACCCCAAGGCTCAGATGAGGGTTGGTATTACAATTATTAGAAGCAACATAATATAGTATGGACCGGCAAGAGAGAGGGGTAGATTTGAGCCCTAAACCCTACTACCTACTAGCTTTATGACCTTGGGAAAATTATTAATCTCTGTGCCTCAGTTTGCTCTTCTGTAAAAAGAAGATCCCAATAGTACCTGCCACATAGAGTAATAAGGGAGAATTATCTACACTAATATTTGTAAGCTTCCTAGAAAAGTAATCTCCATCCAGGAGTTAAATAAAGAAACAAGAATAAAATAAGCCCTCAAGAAACAAACTTCTCAGTAAATGGCTGGTGAAAGCCTCACCCTGGGTTTGGCCATTTCTCCCGTTCTCATCCTACTCTGCCCCATTTAGCGTGGATGACTTCCCAACAATTTAAAAAGCTTCTTTTCTTTGTAGCTCTTAATTTTCCTAGGCCTACATTATGTCAGTAACTATCTCTGTAGTCACGATCCACTAATTTTCCTAAAAACCTTTCTGTTTCTATTGCATGAGGAGGCTAACGAGAGTGAGCCAATCACACACACACCTCACCTTGGAAACAATTTTCTTTCAAATAAAGCACATATGTGGTTCATAATTTTGTCTGTGGAGTATGCTATGGAGACACTTTTACAAATAAATCTATTCAAAAAAGAGATAGACTTACGCAAGGTACACGGAACGCTGTCTGCAGGAGCGTACGTACCATAACAAATCAGTGTCTGCTGTTACATATTTGAAGTTAATTTGACGTTGAAGTAAACAAATCAAAGTGTGTTTATAGAATAATTAGGCCCTATTCTCAATGCTGTGGCTAAGAAATTTTGTCACAATTACTGATCAGTGGTTTTCTTTGTTTTGTTTGCAAAATCCCATAGCAACACACAAAAATAAAGCTGTTGTTATTACACTGGTGCTTATGTAATTCCAGTGTCTTGTCGGAAGAGTATCTGGGGATGAAGTCAACACATTCTTAGCCGAATCTTCTCATCGAGTCTCTTTAGAGTGTAACCTAAGTTGGATCTTTGGAAATTGGAAGGAAAAGGGAGAATCTTTAATAAGCGTGGTCCCATCTTGCAGCACAGCTTTAAAATGCGCGCTCCTGCTCAATCCTCACACATACGTGCATGCCTCCTGTGTGTTGTGGCTTTGTCTCCTGGCCACTGGGCAGAGCTGGTCCAAGGTCTTGTGAAATGAGCGCTTCCTTCTAGATCAGCAAGGATAAACTTGACACGAGGAAACAAATGGAGGGCATGCTGTACTTAGTCAATTTTCTAAAAGAATGTTTTTTCAAGGAGGTTCATTAAGCTCTCTCAAGGAGTATAGTACTTAATGACATACACAATGAAGAGTTTTTCTCAGGGGTGCCAGTCAATGCCTGGAAGGTATGTCTAGGAGAGGGGACCTCAGGACACCCTGCTGGAGGGGTTCAGGTGGAGCCCCCTCCTGAGATAATCTCCCTGACGTTGTTCTTACCCACTGGAGAAGTTTTAAATCTGGTCCTTAGACACCGTCTCCAGTTTACTTTTTCAGGAGGTTCTGCAAAGAACCTGTGTACCTCCTGGTCTTCTTTAGAGGGAGGTGTGGATCACGGTTCTCAGTTCTTGATTAATGTCAGTTTCGTCCTCCCTCCCTCCTCAATCCCAAGACGCTTTGCCCTGGGCACACAGCATCTTGTTCCTCTACAGCGTCCTTGTCCCAGGAACCTCTCACTGCTCCTTTGAAGACTTTGGGTGGTAGTGGGTGCTGTGTGGCTGTCAAATGCTGGGGTCTGCAGCTAAGTGTTATTTTAATTTATCTTCATCTAAATTCCCTGTAGAGTAGCTTTTGAAACACGAGACTGTCTTATTAAGAGGTACTTATTGTAAAGTAGAGTGAGCTCCACCTTTGATGAAGACAGAAGAGGCCAAGTTTGATGGGTTGGACGGCACTAGACAAAGAGAGTAATTAATGACTTAATTGCCTCTTCACCCTTTCCTTGAAAAAAAATTTTTCTTCTTTTCTTTTAGAACTCATCAGGATGAAAACTGGAATTCTCAATGCTATTTTACAGTTTAGTTACCAAAAAAAAAAAAAAAAAAAAAGACAAATGAAAAACAAATCTGAACCCAATTTTTGTATCACATGTTCCTGTAACATCTTCCTCACTTTCTACAATCATTGTCTATTGATTTTACCTTTAGTGGCTTTGGAAGTTGCAGCAATCTGTTTTGGAGAGTTCACTACCTTGTATGGATTTCCTTGTGTTAGTTTAAATGCTGATAAGATACGTGGCAAATTAATGAAATAAAAATAGCTTTGTCAATAAACAGAACCAAAGCCACTTTCAACATTTGTTCAGTACTCCTTGCTTTTCAGGGCCTAGACAAAATTAGTGAGAAGGATTAAAGAATATATTCGTCTTTTATCCCATGTTTGAGTACTTGATCACAGAGGCATGGTTTAATCCAAACATCAATAGCACTTCGTCAATTCTGGCAGAGACAGCTGTCAAAGTGGACTCTGGGTTTGTTAGAGCTTTGTGTTTTATCCTTTTTTAAGGTCATGGAGTATTTTCTTTGATTTTTGATGCTGAAATCTTTCTTAATCTTCTAAACTTGAGAAACATCTGTTAAGATTTAATGGGATGGCTTTTGTCTTAAAATGAGAGCCCATCTTGCAAATCTTTCCACCTCCCTTCCCTTCCCAGCCCCCCAGTTAGGAAAATGGGGAGTTGGGGCAGAGGAAATGAAGTGCAGGTCGTGTATCAGACGGAAGTTCTCCCGTCAGTGTGAGTGTCAGAATGAATCCCGGGCCAGCCATGGCATTTCTGAATGCTGGGTACCCAATGTTCAATTTTATTTTGTTTCCTAGTGACATGAACAATTTCCCCGTAGCATATCACTCAGTCTGGGATCTGAGTGGCAGATTTACGGATCCTAGTGAATAATGAGACAAAAATGATGTAAGAAAGAGAAACAGCTGGAAATAGGGATTTTAACCTTTTCCTCCTGTAAGTCTCCTTATTCCTGGATTGCACGGTGTCAACAAAATTTAGTAGTTAAAATAGCTGGAGGTACAGTAGCAGCATCTAAAAATATATGCCTCCAAATATGTACAGACATCTGTCATGTCTGTTGACAGAATATATTAGTCATTATCCTCATCAGTAGACACAAAATCATCGCAGTTTTCATAATGTAAGCGCTTCATACACATAATTGCAAGTGATTTTGGAGGTCCTCTGATAAAGTCACCACCATTGTAATCATGCTGTTTTCATTCAGCCTGCTTTTTATATTCTTAACCTGAATGTTAGCACCTCAGCCAGAGCTCTCACAGGGAAGTATTAAAATGCTTTCATTTACTGTGTGAGACACAGACCCACCTGGCCTTGGCAGGAAAGCATGGGCTGGAAACGACTGTTCTGAAAACTTCTGTTCTGAACCAAGAAGGTAGTTGAAGACCTTTCTTTCACACCCAAGGTACCAATGTTCCAATCTGAACTGTCCATGAATGTAGTATTCGAAAAACTTGTCTAACACCTGAGCACTAGATTAATACTGCTGTCTGAAGATTTCTTGACCCTCTGAAAAAGCAGGACGGAATCCCCATGGAGAGCATGGGCAGGAGGAGGGTGAGCAGTGATAGGACGGGAGTTTTGTGAATCGAAGAGATCTTACCATGCCACGTTTCAGAGCCGGGTACTGTGTGGAGCTTGTTTAACTGGTCTAAGCCTCACGTTCTTAGTGGAAGATGGGAGTGATCGCAACTATCTTCCCGCATTGTTCAGACATTGTATTAAAGCCCCTCAAATGTGCCTGCTGTACTGGAGGTGATTGAAAAGTATTCGCTTCATCACCGTCCTCCCCTGTTCCCTTTGCATTCTTCCCTCCACTGAAGTGTCACCACCGTCTTCTCCCCACCAGCCACGTCTCTTTCTTATTTAAAGACTTCCCTGGATTTACTTAAGAAACCGAGGCAGAACAGCAGTCTTAGCCCTCTCTGCCCTGATCTCGGTCATTCTCCAATCTGGCAAGGGGGAAATTCTTATTGTTATAAATAAGAGCAACATATTAAAAGTTAATTACTATGTCAGCCGTTGTATAAAACGCCTATATATTTATCATCACATTTAATCCTCACAGTGACCCTGTGAAGTAGGTGCAATTCTTACCCCTGTTTGATAGGGGAAGAAACTGAGGCCCAGAGGTTGTGTCACTGGCTTAACATCACACAGCTGAGAGTAGTAGGGCCAGATCGTGTCCCAGGCAGCCTGGCCCCAGAAGCCAGTCTGGGATATGGAGGCCCTTTGCTACGTCTTTGGAGTCATTTAGAATTTTCAGACGTTGTTTCCAGAGCCTCTGTCCTGAAGTTCAGGAGAAAGGCTTCCTGCGAGGTGGAGCAGGGCCGGCCCCTCTGGGAGGGTGTGCGGCTGTGGTTTAGAATATGAGAGGGGGGTCCTTCAAAGGTTGTTGTTTTTCCCCCTCTGCCTTTTCCTCCCACTTCTGACAAGGTTTTCAATTAGCAGCTTGTAGAGGCCCAGCCTGTGGTTCCCATTTCAAGCAATATGCATAAATGAATTCCCCAGGAGGGGATTAAAGGGCAGAGAAGGGCGGGTGAAATAAAGGCCCCTTGCATGGAAGGGCCAAAACTGCTGTGAGTATGGCTAAAAGCAACGCCTTGACTTGTTTAAACTTACACAGGGGCCAGGGGTCATTTGGGAAGTGACTCTGGCAGAGATGAAAGGGCAGACAGCTGCTGCAGGACGCCGCCCCTGGCCTGGTTGTTGGGCCTTTCCGCCACGCTGTGTTCTGGTTTCTGGTGGAACGTATACAGAAACTGGGGCTGAGAACTGCTAAAGCCTGTTAGTGCTTAGGAAGAAGTCATTTCCTTTTCTCTTTGGGAGGTGAATGAATCTCCCAGCTCCTTGGTGGCTCCTTTCAATGGGAGGCCTTGGTCATCTTGAGCCCTAGACTGTTTGCTTAGTGCCTGGGCTGCTTTGAACTAGAGCCCCCCTCTATGCAGGGCAGGGAGGTAGCTCTGTCCTGTAGACTTTCTGCTGGCTGCCTTTTCTTCATTGCCAGGTCAGGTCTGTGCTTCACTCGGAAGCCACGTTATTTTTCTTTTTATCTGTGGCAATCAGGGTCCTTGTATTAAGGAAGGAAGAAGGTAAAATGCACAAATGCCATGCACCTGCTCTGCCTCCAGCATGAAGCTCGTGATCCTATATGGAAACAAGGCCTGCTCTAACTGAATGACAGAAACATGCCGTGGTACAGGCAGAAAGGAGTGAGTGCATCATTTAAACTTCTTTGGGGCCAGGCGTCATCTGAAGAAGACAGTAGATCAAAGTCAATTCAGTGGTATCCTACGTCAGGGTAAGGAGGCTTTATAAAAATGGTTGTGCACGGCCTTTAAGTCCTCACTATGGGGTTCAAGTCTTCTTCCCTGATCCACAGATACACTTTGCACTTGGAGAGGACCAGGTCCTGGAACACACTGTGGATGGTCCTGAGAGGGGCCCAGCTTTGGATAGGTCAGGGGAATATGTTCTGGAAGTCTAAAGGCAGGGAGACGCTCTCTCCCCTGGGCTCAAGAGGCCTCCGAGTGGCATTTGGAGGTGCATAATGAGTATCAGGCCTCTGACCTGTTCTGTGAGAGAACAGATAGGGAAAGTGACAGGATCCTGCAATTCTGGATGAATTGTGGTGATACTTACACTTGAATTTGTCCCCCAGAATGCTGTTCCTCATCAGAGCACGCAGTCGTGGATTCAGTTCATTTTGCGTTTTCCTTTTCCCCCCTTGCCTTCCCTCCCCACCCGCAAACGCATCCCCTTTCACAGCGAGTGTTTTGTCGAGGGCTGCTTGGAGTCACTAGTTCCTTAGAGGACAGACAGAAATCTTCCTCTGGGGGTGTACAGTCTTGTCATCGAAATACCCTGGAAGAAGCTGGATGCAGGGCTGCCCGCTGCCAACATTTTCCAGGTGAGTAAGAGTGAATTACAAGTGCAGGCAGACTGTGGCGTGAGGGGCAGCACCAGGCAGGAACTATACCTGTGTTGAGAGCAGTGAGGGGGGCACACTCGGGGAGGAGGGAAAAGAGGCTTTCCCGACAACAGGGACTCTGAAACTCAGTGATGTTTTCCTAGACGATTCCGGCCTTTAAATATCCTTCAGAAGAAGGCTTTCCTGGGCTGCACGAGTGGGGTCTCCCCTCTTCTTGCCTCTGGGATCCCTGCCATTGCCACTTGATTGGGTGGAATGATTTGATGGGGCATTTATCAGGAGGTTTGGGTGTCCCCAACTAGTAAATACACTTGCTGTTGTGAACTCAATACATAAAAGGCAAAGTATCACATTTTCCTCTGAATTCTTGAGGAAATTGCTCTCATATACAACACCAACCTTTGGCTGTGTGACAGAGACAGAGTGTCATTTGCATGCCATTACTAGGCTATAAAGTCTGGTCAGGGCAGCCTTTCCAGAGTTTGCAGTCTTCTGGGATCCTTGGAAGGTCACCCCGCAGGTCAGGGTTGTTTAGTCTGGCCCGTAATGGTGTAAAGTGGCCTTGACTGTCGAGCCTACTTCAATAATGCCCTATCTGTGTGATACTTCACGGTCCCTCTGAGTTGTATTTATGTTTCACTTTCTAATATTCGAGGCTGAATTGGATTTCATTGTTAATAGAAGGCAAATTGTTTCTAAAAACAGCCTCATCTTGCTTTGAGAGCTAGCCAGAATTCAGAAAGCTCCGGCATTTAAAGAGGTGATCTACATTTTCCTTGGGAAAACCCCACAAGGCTTCTGTGGTTTTCCATGGATGTTACCTGCTCTTTACTTCTCTTTGAATAGACTCATCTGAACATATGCTATTTTTTAAACTTTTTATTAAAGTATAACAAATATAGAGAAGACAGTATACACTATCGGTCAGTGTACAATGAATTTCCACAAATGTGGCACGCTGTGGCCAATGGCCCCAGACCATCATCAGCCTCCCAACCCCCTCATACCCTGCCATTTGAACATAGGCAGTTTTAAGTGTATAATTTATCCAAGGTTTTCTATATGCAACTAATTATTTCCCCCCCTGGATGGTGTAACATTCTCAGAACTGTCACGTACTCATAGAGAAGGGAGAAGAACTTGTTTGATCTTCTGGGTCATAATAAATAGTACCTTCTTAGAATTCCCCAGTACAGCATTGTGATGTCCTATGGAGCTTTGCAAATTTATCAATATCTTATCAAAATGGGGTCCATTTTTTATATGAATCTCTTTAGAACCTCAAATCATGCTTCTTTGAATATTTCACACAGTAAAAATCTATTCTCATAAGATTAGTCTAAATGGGATAAGTTTATCTACCTAACTTACACCTTAGTTTCCTGAAACACTGTGGAATCCACTTTATGAATGTTACATATTAAAGACTTGAGGGCAGAGAGAAGAAAGATGCTCATTGCAACAATTCATGCTCAGAGGCTTTTAGCAGGAAACAAGTTCTCCTCCCCAATCCCTCTGTATTTCAAAAGGAATCTTGTTTGAAGCTCTATAGATGGACTTTCCCCCCTCCTTTTTAAAAATAGTTCAATTTCTTTTTTCCCAAGCTCCTTAGCTCCCAGAACGGCTTTCATTACAGGAACATAAATAAAAAGTGACATAAAATTATACAGCCCTGTGTAAAGCAGTTTAAGGAAAATGTCTTTTATGGCAGCTTTTATGGTTTCACCAATTAGTTATTAGATTTTCTCCATTTTTAATTCGCTGTCCTGTGTGTGTGTTCTGAAAGGTTTCTTCCCCTCTTTCATCTCTTAATAGACATAGGGCTTGGAGGGGGGAGGTTGAGCCTCTGTTTAGCTGACTTTCTTGTTTCATGAAGGCATTTCATTACAGCCTGTTGCTAGATGTGGGCAAGGCAAGTCCTTTGGGAGAGAAGTCAGATCTGAGCCATCTTTTTATGTGAGCAGAGTTCCCCTTCTATCCATTTTAGCACTCAGTTATAGTAGCAATAGTAATAGGAGTAGCAACTGTAATACTAGCAATAGTAACAGTAGCAATACTAATAGTAGTACTACTAGTAATAATAGTAACAGTAGCAATAGCAACAGCTGCAATAGTAATGGTAGCAACAGTAATAGTAGTAATATTAATAGTAGCAACAATAACAACATCAGTAGTAATGGTAGCAATAGTAATAGTAGTAGTAGCAACTGTAATAGTAGCAACAATAACAGCAGCAATGGCAACAGCAGAGATATTAATGGTAGCAATACTAATAGTAGTAACAGTAACAGCAGCAATAGTAATAGTATTAGTAGCAATAATAATAGTAGCAATAGTAACAGCGGCAATAGCAATAGTAGTAATAGGGTAGCAGCATCAGGCTACCAAACCTCCTCACAGTGGCTGGACCTTAAGCTGAGAAATCCTGAGTTTTTAGTAACTTTCCTAACATTCCTAGGGAGTAAGAAGAACAGAGATTTACTCCTGCCAAAATTAAATCATGCAGAAAAAGCAAAATTTAGATCAGCATCTAGATTATTTTTTAATGCGATCGCTCGACAGCAGAGGGCAAGGAAGCCAGAAGTTGAACACTCAGTGCAGCTGAGTCTAGACCATTGCAATTTGATTCATTTAGGGGAATTGTATTAGGTTTTAGGCTCTGGCTTGGGCTGGGCTGCTCTGTTTGGGAGTGCATGATGTCATTGTGTCAAGCATGTCACAGCCAAGGCATTCTGGTATTTATGTTGGCTTCAGATCTAGCCCAGAGTACATGGCAGGCTCAATTTATTGCTACTTTAACTTTGTTTAGTCATGGAGAGGCTTTATTTATGTTGGTAAATTTCAAACGGTGGCCAACAGAAACCGCACAATGAAAAGGCCTGCAAGATTCATCATCGATAAATCACCTTGTTGCTGAGTTTCTTTAATTAAGGAAAAACTCCGTCTGTTGATCCCTGTGGTTGCTGGAAGGAAAGCAGGGTGGGGAGTACTTTGATTAATCCATCTATCAACTCAGCTTTGGAAAGCGAGTCTCCTGTTTCTGATTGTAGCTGGGCAAAGACCTAAATAAAAATTTATCTTGTCAAAACCTATGGGCTAACTGAAAGCAAATAAAGAAGTTTTATGGCATCCACATAAAGTTAAATAAATAACGAGAAAGTGCAGTGCGTCCTACAGACATTTTTCAGTACAGTACGTGGCTGTTCTTTGGGGAAAGCTCATTAACTTAAAAAAGATTACCTTTAATGGGCCACTCGTTATCGTCGTCATCAAATGCTTTACTTGTCTAGCATTCGAGGTCCAGTGTTTAATCCCCATTAAAACCAAAGACTGGGCTTCATGGTTTGGTGCTGTTGAACTACTCAGGAAGGAAGGCACAGTGAGTGCTTCTAGAGGGTAAAATATGGACAATGTTATAGCACTGCAAGTATCAGGGGATCCTTTTTATGGATCCTTCTGGAAGGGAGTTGACTTTTCTGGGGATGGCGTCGTCTGGGGTAAAACTTCAGGGTAAAGCTTCATGTCTGCCTCAACAGGGGACCTCATCTTTAGGTGAACTTACCTTTCATGGGGAGGGAGGGCTTCCCTCTGCTGGGAAAAGTCTAGAAAAATATATTTGGATCAGACGGCTCTTTTCACCAAATAAAGTTTAAGCCATCTTCTGTCTGAGCTTGGGCTCATAGTAGAGCACATTTTATTTCTAGGCAAAAAATGTCTTTGAATCAGATGAAACACAGCGGCTGGTGGTGGAGAAGACCAATTTTGATACTCAAATGAGCTTAAGATTATTTGTTTTCCTTTTTATGTTAGGAAAAGGGTGCTCTCTTGATACCAAGCTTGAGGATCTATTTACAGGAAAGGCAGATTTGTTAAGTGTCATGTGGTGTGTTTGGCAATCAGCTGCTGTCTGTTTGATGGAGGTACAGTAAGTGTAGGCTTGGGGGACTCAGGAAATGTTCAGAGGTATTTCTGGTGGGGTTCAAGGGGGGGAGGCTTCTGCTTTGGGAAGCATCTTTGGGTTAGCCTGGAGGTTAGCTGGTGGTTTTGCAGGTTTTGGGGTTCTTTTCTCTATCTTGTCTTTGTGCTCTGTCTTTATTATGGAAGCAGGGCTCCCCATGTCTGGAAGTGGTGGTCACGGTGATGGTGTGAGTAGCAAGGCTGTCCTCCAGGGCAGGTTAGGTAGGAGATGTGGGGACGAGGGAGTGATAGAAGGATGTGTTCTGACCTAACCAACAGGATCAGATCCACAAAACTGGACAGGCTTCAGGCATTCGCAGATACCAAAGCCTGTTCCTTAGACCTGCACCACAATGTTGGCTATTTCAGCCTCCTGGAAGATCTACCCTTAGGTCAGTGAGGCAATACTATGCTCAATTAGAAGGCAACTTCAATACAGAGATCAAATCTGGGCCATAGAATTTGGGTATAGGTTGATAAACATTTCCAGTCATTTCATAATGACTATATATATGTCATATATATAGTCATAATAGACTATATATATACACGCCCCCATATAAAATCTATACATATATATTATATACAAGTGTGTATGTATCCTGCAGGCCCCCTGACCACAACCATCATGTGAAGTCAGGCCCTAACCCTCACCTTTCCTCAGGGATTGGAACCCTCTTTAACCTGCATGTTCCCCTGAAGGTGTGGCCAAACCCTCGCCTTCACCCCTGGTCCCCAAACTCTATTCATCCCACAAGCCCCTTGGACTCCAGCCAAGCACTAACACGAGGCCTCCCCAGGGCCCTGAGCCTTTATCCTACAGGTTCCCCTGGTCATAGTCATTGCCTCAAGCCAAACCAAGTGCCCAGATCCCTTTTATCTTACATCTTCTTCTGAACATAATTATCACTCAAAGCTGGACCTCAACACAAGTGCCCCAAACCCTTCTTATTCCACATGTTTTACTGACTGTAATTATCACCCAAAGCCCAAGGCCCCAAATTCTCTTCATCCTGCAGGTCCCCCAGCCCCAGCTATCACATCAGGCTGAGCCCTCACTGTAGCCTTCACCACAGGGCCTTCAGCCTTCTCTCTCCCTCATGATCCCCTGACCATATATATATGTGTGTGTGTATCTATTATCTATCTATCTATCTATCTGTCTATCTATCTATCTATCTATCTATCTATCTATCTATCTATCTATCTATCTTTGGACACAGGGTTTTACAATCATAGTTTACTGCAGTCTTGAACTTTTAGGTTCAAGCAATCAATCCTCTTGCTTCAACCTTCCAAATAGCTGAGATTACAAGTGCGTAACACTACCTCCAGCTACATTTTTTTAGTTTAAAATTTTTTTGGTAGAGACAAGTCTTGCTGTCTTGCCCAGGCTGGTCTCTAACTCCTAGCCTCATGTAATTCTCCCATCTTGGCCTCTCCGAGTCCTGAGATTTTAGGTCTGAGTCGCTGTACCTGGCCCAGAGTGACTATATCTCATGCACTCTTAAAATTTTCTTATTGGTTTCAAGATATAGTTTAAGGTTCTCTAGGATAACCTTAGTTTGCCCTATGCGTCTGAAAGGGCCAACATGAAAGTGAAAGTGGGCAGTGGGTACATACCTAGCTCTTGCCGTGGGTCCAGCTAGTATAGCGCAGTGTGGAAACTCCTAAGTCATGGCTCTTGCCCTGATGAAACTTCTGATCTCGGCTCAGTGCCTGTGGCTCAATCGGCTAGGGCGCCAGCCACATACACCTAAGGTGGCGGGTTCAAATCCCCAGCCCGGGCCCGCCAAACAACAATGATGGCTGCAACCAAAAAAATGGCCGGGTGTTGTGGCGGGCACCTGTGGTCCCAGCTACTTGGGAGGCGGAGGCAGGAGACTTGCTTG
>CAUYQV010198384.1:0-16910 GCA_963574575.1 Galagoides demidoff | reverse complement strand
CTTCTAGGGTACAGTGTGGGGTTTTCACATGCAATCTGAAATACTTCCATCAAACTGATCAACACAGCCTTCATGTCATTTTCTCAGTTATAGTTTTAAAACGTTCTGATTCTACTCTTAGAGAGTTTCACTTGTACCCCTGTAGGGAGGGGGATTGGAGGGACCATTTTTGAGGAATCTCAAGTCTTTAGAAGCACCACGAAGGCTGAAGATCCTGAGGGCTCTAGACTAGTCACGCTCAGGCTGGATAGCCTTTTTTCCCTGTGATTAAGTCTTTTTATTCATTTATCTTTTATTGTTTTTACAGATTTACGGGTACGTGTGCAGATTTGTTACATGGGTAACTTGTATAGTAGTCATGTCAGGGCTTTTTGTGTAACCCTCACCTAATTAGAGTCCGTGCACTCAGTAAGTAATGTACATTAATCCAACCTCTCTGGAAAACAGTATGGAGATTCCTCAAAGAACTAAAAATGGATCTACAGTTCAATCCAGCAATTCCACTACTGGATATCTACTTACAGGAAGAGAAATCATTATTATCAAAATTATGCTTGGACTCACCTTTATTGAAACATTATTCATGATAGCAAAGATATGGAATCAATTGAAATATCCATCAATGGATGATTAGATAAGGAATACATATTAATACACACAGAGAGAGAACTGGAAGCCATTATCTGAAGTGAAAGGACTCAGAAACAGAACATCAAATATCACACGTTCTCACAAGTGGCAGCTACATATGGGAGCACCTGGGCACAGAGAGTGGAATAATAAACATTGGAGACTCAGAGCATGGAAAATCCCCAATATCACTAATCATCCCAGAAATGCAAATTTTTTAAAAAATGAGATACCATCTTATTTCAGTCAGAAGGGCCATTATTAAAAAGTCAAAAAAACCCTAGATGTGGGCAGGGAAGTAGAGAAAGGGGTCACTTGCACACTGCTGACGGGAAAGTCAGTTCAAACATACATCATGTTAATTCACAAGGTTTCTGGTTTTAAATTGAAGATACAAGCAGCCAAAGTATTTCTAGAAGCTTCTAGAAAAGGTAGACCTTTTTATTTTGGAGTAATTTTAGATTTACAGAAAAGTGGCAAAGATAGTACAGAAAGTTTCCACATAACCCTTGCCCAGTTTCACCCAGTGTTAACATGTTACATGACTCTGGGACATTTGTCACAACTAATAAATTGGCATGTTATTACTAACTAAACTCTAGGCTTCATTCAGATTTTCCTAGTTTTCCCACTAATGTCCTTTTTCTCTCCCAGAATCCCATCGAGAAAACCAAGGTATATTTAGTCATTATGGCTCCTTAGGTTTCCTCTGGTCTGTGACACATTCTCACACTTCACTTTTTTTGTTCTGGTCAGGGTCAGGTTTGAACCCACCACCTCTGGTATATGAGGCTGACACCCTACTCCTTTGAGCCACAGATGCTGCCTTGGACTTATTTTTTATGATCTTGATCGTTTTGAGGAGTACTGGTCAGGTGTTTGTCTGATGGTTTTCTCATGGTTAACTGGGGTGATTATTTGGGGGATGAGTGTCACAGAGGTGAAGCCCCCTTCTCATTGCATCACATGAAAGGTCTGTGCTATTAACATGACCCCCCCCCCTTGAATCCCCTGAATCTCATCACTGTCTTGGCCCCTTGATTAAGTTTTTGTTTGCTAATCTTCTTGGCTGTAGTTAGTTTTCTTTCTCGTTTTGCTATTCAATATTTGAAAACAAGGAAGTATGTCCAAACTGCAGGCAAAAAGAGATGGTTAAACTTCTTTGTCTCCCCTCCCTTGCATGTGACCTGGACTTAATACCTCCTTATCATCGCTGAAGTCTTCTGTAAGGAAGATTTGTCTTCTCTCCCCTGTGTATTTATTAATTCAATCATTTACTTAGATCAGCATGAACTCATGGCTATTTACTTTATACTCTGGGTTATAATTATACATTCTTAATTCCATTGCTCATATTATTCCAGTTTTGATCATTAGGAGTCCTTTCAGGTTGGTTCCTGAAGGTGCAATTTCATTGAATTACTTTACTAACCACCTCTGCAAATGGGTGCCCTTCTGTAAGGTATAATTCTGAAATTAACAAGCAGTCCCAAGAGTATCAATTAAGACTGATCAAACTAATAAAATAGCAATCAAACTATATACAGTGTTGGCATTTTTTTATTCTTTTAGCTTTTCCATTAATGTCCATGTAGTGTTCCACTGGGTAGATAAACCACAGCTTCATAACTCTTGTGGTTTGCTATTTTAGAGAACTCTGAAATGAACATTTTTGTGCATTTTCACATTTGTATTTATTTCCTCTTGAAAAATGCTTAAAGCTTAATTCATGTGGCTGAATCACCCTCTAAAGGGTTTTGTTTTTCTCTTTTTGGAGACAGAGTCTCACTCAGTCAACCTGGGGTTGAGTGTTCTGGCATCACAGCTCATAGCAACCTCAAACTCTTGGGCTCAACTGATCCTCTAATTCTCTTGCCTCCGCCTCCTGAGTAGCTAGGACTACAGGCGCCTGCCACAATGCCCGGCTATTTTTAAAGATGGGGATCTCACTCTTGCTCAGGCTGGTCTTGAACTCCTGAGCTCAATGAATCCATCCTCCTGGGCCTCACAGAGTGCTAAGATTACAGACGTGAGCCACCATGCCCGGCTCTAAAGGAGTTTTATACTGCCACCAACAGTGTTTGTGAGTTCATAAAACTATTATTATACAACAGGTGAAACAAAAATGCAGATAAAAGAAATAGAAAGCATAGTCACAGACACCTGCAAACATGAAAACGGTTCACCAACACCTATCTCGCTAACAGGCTAGCTATGACATTTTTCAAACTTGACTACATGCAAGTTAGCAGGGAGGTTAATCAGATGATATTTTACATCTTTGAGGGCTCTCCTAGTTCAAATCTGTTATAATTCTACTCATGATGTATAAATATTAACATTTAATATATAAACATTTTGGGGCTTGGAGGAAAAAAAATCTCATCATTTCTCTAGGGTGGATAACATAATCTTCACATTATCTCCACTGCATGGTGCAAAATTGCTACATGCTGGGCATCACACTTAGTGCCTCACAACCCTACACTTGTTTTTTTTTTTTTTTTTTTGGATACAGTTTCATTATGTCACCCTTAGTAGAGTGCTGTGGTGTCACAGCTCACAGCAACCTTGAACTCTTGGGCTCAGGCTATTCTTTTGCCTCAGCCTCCAAAGTAGCTAGGACTACAGGTGCCCACCACAATACCCAGCTATTTTGTTGTTGTTGTTGCAGTTGTCATTGTTGGTTAGCTGGCCCAGGCTGGGTTCAAACTGCCACCTTCGGTGTATGTGGCTGGCGCTGTAACCACTGTGCTACTGGCACCAAGCCACAACCCTACACTTGTTAATCCTGCCCTCCTCCAGAGCTGAACCCTGCTGGCATTCCTATTTTGCAGAGGGGAGCCTGCAATCTGGCCCCGTCACATCACCTCCATCACGCCTCCCATGGAAGTGCAGCTTCTGCTGATTGATATGTGGGGGTCCCCAGTTCTGTGAACTTCTGGAGTTCTGTGGCATCACAGCTCACAGCAACCTCAAACTCTTGGGTTCAGGAGATTCTCTTGCCTCAGCCTCCCAAGTAGCTGGGACTACAGGTGCCCGCCACAACGCCTGGCTATTTTTGTTGTTGTTGTTGCAGTTGTCACTGTTGTTTAGCTGATCCAGGCTGGGTTTGAACCTGCCAGCCTCCATGTATGTGGCTGGCACCATAACCACTGTGTTAAGGGCACTGAGCCATGTGACTTCTTGAGAGTGGGGTTTGTGTCATCTTCCTTTCTCCTCCCCAGCGCCCAGCAAAGGGCCTGGCCCACAGAAGGTGCTTAATGAATACTGGCTGGAAAGTTGGGGTAATAAAGGAGCAAGAAGAGATCATGATACACGCACCCTGAAATGCATGATAAGAAATCAAAGTTAAAAAGCAAAACTTAGGTGGCGCCTATAGCTCAAGCGGCTAAGGTTCTAGCCACATACACCAGAGCTGGCTGGTTCAAATCCAGCCTGGGACTGCCAAACAATGACAAAAAAACAATCAAAAAATAGCTGGCCGTTGTGGAGGGTGCCTGTAGTCCCATCGAGGTGAGAGGCTGAGGCAAGAGAATCGCTTAAACCCAGGAATTGCTGTGGAGTTGAGGGTGCTGTGAGCTATGATGCCACTGCACTCTACCCAGGGCGACAAATTGAGGTTCTGTCTCAAAAAAAAAAAAAAAAAAAGCAAAACTTATACAAAGGCCATAAAGGCAAGTGGAGGGAACTGCAGCGCAGAACGCTAAGTTTTGCCCTTGAGCTCTGAATCCCAGTTCACACCCTGATGCTGTCTGACCTCTTTGACCCTCAGTCTCTCCCCTTGTAAAATTATTGTGATCCCTCCTATCTTAGGAATTAAAGGAATGGGTAGAAGCATCCCCAGCACCATCCCAGATGCACTTTGCAGGCGTGATAATATTATTTATTAGCCATGTGACCTGGGATGGCCCTCTTTGCTCCTGTGGATTTCTATAAAATAGGAACGACAGAGCATCCTCAGAGGATCACAGTTCGGGTAAAGTGAGGAATTGTACATGGATCCCTCAGCTCTGGACCTTGGCAAGTGTTCTGCCAATGCTTGTGGAATTTGCCTGGAAAGATATGTGAGGTCCTGTGACTGTTAATCTCTTCATTAAAAAGAAAACCTCACAAGATATACCAAAACTACCAGTAAGAAGTGAAAGCAAACTGGATATTTGGTGCCCAAAATGTTCAAATTTTGGCCAAAAGTTTCAATTCAGCACCACGCACTTAAACTCTTAGGGAGTAAACACAGCCACAAAGCCTAAGCTGTGACAGCACCCAGCTCTGGGAACTGAACCAGGTGTCTTCTGCTCTGAGTCCCTAGGCAGCACTGCTAACCCCCTTCCCACCTCTCCTTCCAAAAACTGCTCTCCGCCTGTCTCTTGGACAAGCTGGACTCCCTCTCTAGTTTGTATAGTGCAAACCTAAGAACACGGGCTTAGGGATCTCAGGCTTACCTTGGTGTCATTTCAGCATCTGCCACTCATTTTCTGTGTGGTCTTGGGAAAGTTACTTAACCTCTCTGTGTCTCAATTTTCTCAATCATAAAATAAAAAAAAAATGTTCCCTATCCAAGGCTTAATGTGAAGATTAAATGAGCTAATGTGTAGGAAGGCATTAGCCAGTGACTGCCACAAGATGCAAGCAATGTGTGGGAACTGTTACTACTACTTGTATAAGGATGCTTGCAGACAGGACTGGTGATATGTAAAGCCTGGAATAGTAGATGCTCGCTAAATGTATTTTGAATGTTCACAGGCATGCATGAATAAATAAATGCACCGTGTGAATGAATGACTCAGGCTAAGATACCTGGCATTCATGCCCTCCATTTCCTCCTAGGGCCCCTCTGCTCTTTCCCTTGCCCTTGGGTTCCCTCCGTGCTGCTTGTCCCCACCCCAACCCCCAGCAGGGCCTTGTCACCACACCTCTGTGCTCCTCAGCAATTTCTGAGCTCCTGGTCCCCCTTACCTCCCATCAGCTGTGGCCCTGGTAGGGGTGGTGGTTGATCCAGCAAGTCCACCGTCCCTGCGTCACCCTGAACCCCGGCTGGTTGTGCACCCCTCCCCCACCCCATCCCCGTGCCCAACAGGGAGCATATTTCAGAGTTGAAATGAAAGGCGAGGGGTGGGTTTGGGGAGGACCGGATAACCCTGGGAGGAACTGCGAGGTATTATAAACAGTGTCACGTCAACTGGAGATTGAGCCTCAGATCCTGACTTGAGCGCGAGGAAACGGGGCCGTGACAAGGAGACGCTTCCTGCCAGACGAATGTCCAGAGGTGTCTCGAGAAGGGCACGATGACAGGCAGAGGCTGAGCTGGGTGGGGAGGCGCCGCTTATGCGCTGCAGGTTTCGCTAAGTGCCGATGAGGGGCAGCGTTGGGGAAGGGTGGGTGGGCCGAAAATAGCTGTATCCTCCTTACCTTGGCCAGCAGTCGCTGTCCTCTGGGAACGCCAGGGTCCACAGGGGCCCTCAGCATCCTCTCAGGAAGACTCCTGCCGGTTTAAATGTCCCTGACACTGGAGAATATTCTCCCTCCTCTCACCTTATCAGACTCTCCTAGACAAGCTGAGCTCTGGTGGCTTCAGAAGGTTTGCGGGAGGATTTCTCAGCACAGGGGTGAACATTTCTGGGACATTTGGCCTGCCTGCAGCAGTGGTTCTAAGATGGGTGAGATGCGCCTGCACGAAGATGCAGTGGGAGATGTCTTGACGATGTCCCTGCTGGGACGAGAGCCACTCCCAGGCGGCCACTGCACAGACACTGCCATGCAGATCAGTTCAGCCTAGTCCAGAGCAGACACTGCCAGTGTGGTCTGAGACAGACAGTCCAGTCTGTCATCACTCACCAGTGGGCGGCAAGCCACTTAACCTCTCAGAATCTCAGCTTCCTCATCTATAAAATGAGATTCAGGCAGCGTCTGTAGCTCAGTGGGTAGGGTGCCAGCCACATACACTGAAGCTGGCCAGTTAGAACCTGGCCTGGGCCTGCTAAACAATGAAAATTACAACAAAAAAATAGCTGGGCATTGTGATGGGCACCTGTAGTCCCAGCTACTTGGGAGGCTGAGGCAAGAGAATGGCTTAAGCCCAAGAGTTTGAGGTTGCTTCGAGCTGTGATACCACAGCACTCTACCCAGGGTGACATAGTGAGACTCTGTCTCAAAATAAATAAATAAATACAATAAATGAGATTCATCTTATGCAATGAAATTTTCAACACATTACCTTCCCCAAAACAGCATACACCCAAATAGTCCACCTCTTATAATACTACAGCACAGAGGCTGAGCTCTGTAGCCACCATATCATGAACCAGCTGAACTTGACAGCAGGCCATGCTATTTTCCTGTGTCTTTACAGTTTTTGGCCAGGGCCAGGTTTGAACCCACCACCTCCAGTATATGGGACTGACACCCTACTCCTTTGAACCACAGGCACCTCCCTTTCCTGTGTCTTTAGTATTCAATTTTCCGCATGAACAAAATGATATGCCTTCCAATCATTTTCAATGCAAATGCTTTTTAACACATTTCAAAAAAAGTTTTTTTTTTCAAAAAAGGTAAATTGGAATGCATCTTATTCATTGCTTCTCTGCAAGGAGGGTGACCAATTATGGAATTTGATGAGCTAATACTGAAGACAGCACGTTATATATTTATTTACTTAACAGCACATACTCAATGCCAGGCCTAGGGCCCAGGGATGCGATGGACACAATCTCTACATCTCACACCATGGTCTTATAGGAACATGGGGGTTTGAACATCCTGTGTTAAAGATGTTTTGGTAAAGATCAGGACCCAAGACAGCAAATTCATACATACATTGGGGTGGGGGTCTGACTCGGGAGCCTTCCAGGTAAATGCAAATGACATTTGAGCACAGCCTTGAGAATAGAGCACTTAAGGAGAGGGGGGATGTTCCAAGCAGAGCAAACTGCAAATGCACAAACAGAGGTCCATCAAAGAGTCTGACATTTCACACTGAAATATTTCATCTCAGCTGCTACTTCTTAGAATAACACAAGTGACTATAATACTAGCAAACCTTGATCGCGTACCTGCTGTGCGCCTGGCATTGCGCTAAGCATCACACAAATCCCTCATTTGATCCTCACCATGACACAGTGGGGTACATGCTCCTGTCACCCCCATTTAGGATGAAGACACAGAGGGAGGAGCTACAGTTTGAGCAAGGTCATGGAGCTAGAAAGACCCAAGAGATCTGACTTCAACACTGACTACGTCCTTTTTTGTGGCTGTGTTGTTTGGGGAAAAGGAGGGATTTTGTCCATTCTCTCTCATTTAACCAACCTAGGAACCCTGGACGTAGGAGTAACCTACGCTCATTTTTCAGGTCTGGAGTCTATGGCAAGGAGAGGATGCATTTCAGTTTTCTTATCTAATAAAAAGAGGAGAGATGGGCGGCACCTGTGGCTTAACAGAGTAGGGCGCCAGCCCCATATGCCGGAGGTGGCGGGTTCAAACCCAACCCTGGCCAAAAACAGAAAAAAAAAAAAAAAAGAGGAGGGACTCTAATAAAACTGATCCCACAGCACTGTGTGAAGTTGAGCCAAGTAAGTACCCAGCACATGCGTGGCGAGTACTTGGTGCTCAGTAAATGTTAGCTGCTGTCATTAGCACCAGGGAGTAATTAGACGCATGTCCTAGGACTGAGTCTTAGAAATCCATGAGCATCTCAACCTCCCAAAGCAAGAAAGGCCTCTTTGTTTTTCTGAATCCCTTGTGACACAAGACATCCTGAGACAAACAAACAAACAAAAACCCCAGAATCTAAAGTCAGGCCAGGGTTCAAATTTCCAGCTCTTCTATAATTTGCTATGTAAATTTGGGCAAGCTACTTAACTCCACTGAGTCTCATTTTTTTTTTCAACTAGAAAATTAGGATATTTACACTACTTTGCAGGTTGTTACGAGGAAAAAGACTTTCAGGTCAATTTATCCATTGACCTGAATATTCTTTGAGCTCCTGACGTGTACTGAACCCTGAGCTCAAGGCATGGAATATTGGTAGAATAAGACCCAAGTCCTGGGCTTGAGCACTGCATGGCCAGTCCATCATATTAGACTATTCCTGCACGAATAGAAGTGCTTGGAAACCCTCTGCTTGCATTTTCCATGCAGTTTGCTGGAATAGTCAGGATCTGAGGCCAGACTGGATTTGTGGAAGGCAGAGCTTTTCTTTGGCAGCTGACAGGGAGGGGGTCGCTGCGGATATTCTGGTCCTCTTAACAGAGCTGGTTTGTCTCCTGAGTCTATATCCACCTCTTGGTGTTGGGGGTCAAAATAAAAGGAGAGGGCAGAAAGATATATTTTCCAACCATCTGGGTTTGGGCAGAACCCAAAACACACTCTGCCAAGGAAGCCGTTCCCGCTCCATCTTGGAACCAGTGGGTGCTCCTGGAGAAATTTTGTCCATATGTTTGTTTCATTGACACATAATTCATCAAAACGTTGCATGGAAGCCGTCAGGGCCTGGGCAGCTTCTGCCCTCCCTGAGCTTTCAGGGAATCCCCAGTGTCCTTGGAGCTTATGGAGAGCCCATGAAATTACTCCCCTCCCCCACTCACTGCTGTGTGAGTGGAACACCGCTGGTACCCACTCTCCCTAAAGTCTTTCTAGAATGTGGTTTCTACATCTTCTGGCCCTGATGTCTCTATTTGGGGCTCAAAAAGAGCTTCAGGAATGAGGAAGAGCAAATCCTCACCCTGATCTTCCTGGGACCTGGGCTCTATCCACACGTGCACACACCCACATGCTGCTACCTGTGAATGGAGACTCACATGGGCTGTTGACTTTCTCTTCCTCCCTCTATGAAGACAAAGAATTCTGGCCACCTTATTCACGGTGGCCAGAATTCAGGTTCCAGTACCTGGATCAGAATCTAGCACATAGTAAGTGCTTCATAAATATTGTTGAAGTAACAAATAAATGGAAAATAAATGAAGGAAAATAAATGAAGGATCTCTGAAGATGGGAAGAAAATTACTCACCTCTTTTGAGCACCTTCTATGTGTTAACCAATGCTTAATGCTTTACCCACTGTCCTTTTCTTTCTTACAACTATGGGGTAACATGGGTCACTGTGCTCATTTTATGGGGGAGAAGAAACAGGCCCAGAGAGGGTCAGTAACTTGCCTAAGTAAGGCCACCCCCCCTGGTAAGGGTGGGAGCAAGGGTTTGCATGTGGGGAAGTGGGACTCTAATGTTATGCTGTTTCTCCAGGGCCACGTACTCTCATCTTGAGATCAAGTAACGGAACAAAAGCCCCAAATCTATACCAAGCCACACCACTGTCACCCTGGAACCCCTGAGAGGGAGCCCCACTGGAAGAAATAAGGCAGGACAGACTACACCTTGGTAAGATGTAAACACTGCCTCTTAGCAGCTCCATGTGCTGAAGATTCATCTTTTGCTCACATTTCTCAACCTGGTATGGGGTTGGGCGTCCCTCCTGGGTGGATTTTCTCAAAGAGAGGACTCAGGCAACCAGCAGCTTCCATCCTGTTACTACATCGCACAGGGCACGCTGCCTCCAAGGTTGTAGTGGAAGGTACAGCATAGCATTAGAGATGAGAAGGTCAGTGCATGCTGTGAGATATTTCTAAGGGCCAGGCCTAGAAGTAGCAAGGAACTTCCGCCTTCCTTCCATTGGCCAGATCAATCTCTGACCCAACCTAACTATGAGGGTGGCTGAGGAATACAGCCTTCCTGAGAGTGTAGGGGGAAACCAGAGCACTCAGCAGGAGCCCTAGAGCTCCACACACCTGGCTGGGGGTGGGGAGCTAGTTTTTCCTCATGCCTTAAACCTCCCTCACAGAACCGCACTTGGTCCTCAGGGCCACAGGGACAAGCCAAGCTCCAGTGCCCTGAGCACATATATAGTGCTTCTTCTTCTGGACCCCAAAGCTAAGGTCAGGAGTTCCATAAACACTCCCTGGAAGCTAAATGGGCCTGGCTGGGTTTCTCCCAAGGGCTTCTTCCCAGCCCAGAGGAGCTAGCCCCTCCTCCCATGCCGCCCTGAACCTGGCCCAGTTCCTATTTCTGCTGACTTCATCAAGGTGTCCCAGAGCCCTGAGATCAGCTCAATCCACACAGGGACCTCACCCTGGCCCTCTGGGGCTTGGCTTAGGGGAGGTCTCGAGGCCCCCATGAGCCTGGACAATCTCTGTTCTGGATCCAGAAGCAGGATATTTGCTCTGAGCTTCCAGAGACAGAGCTATATTCTTCACTCAGCAGAACCCTGGGTCCTGGCCTGGTCCCAGCCCATCAAGGCCATATTTACCATGAGGGACTGGTTTGAACATTTTGGAGGCAGAAAAGTTCCATGATCTACCATCTGTAAGCTTGAGGCCCAGGGGAGCCAACAGTGCAAGTCTTAGTCTGAAGATCAGAGAACCAGGAACTTGAGCAGAGAGCAAATTCTCCCTTTCTCTACATTTTTGTTATAGTTAGGTCTTAACGGACTAGGCAAGGCCACCTGCTTCACTCAGTCCACCAACTCAAATGCTAATCTTTTCCAGAGACTGCCTCTTGGACACACTCAGAAATAATGTTTTGCCAGTTATCTGGGCACCCCATAGTCCAGTCAAGTTGACACGTCACGTGAGTTCCTCAGAGCGCTAACACCTTGAGATGCTCTGCCACAAAGTGGTTCCCCACGCAAGTAACTATGGGAACTTCTAACTATAGGCAGACATAGCCCTTACCCCCAGCTTATCTTGTGTTTCACTCTGAAACTTCTTCCTTTATCTTAGCTGATAAAGGCTTTGAGAAGTCCTGCATCAAAGAGACTGTTTTCTTTTCTTTTATTTAGCTTGACAGCCACCAAACTTTAACCACAAACTTAGTACTCATTACCTACTAATAGTTCTATGGAAAACTCTTTGGGAGATCTCTCCTAGATAACTCTAGACCCAGTTTTAGAGATGAATCACACCTGATCCTTATTCTGGCTGGCTTACCTCCCTAGTGGGGACAAAGGACAGAAAAATAAAAAGTGTGTACTAAAAAATCAGTACTAGGCCAATCAATGTCATTCAATAAAAATTATTGCCCTACTTGCTTAATTTTTACTATAACACTTTTCTTGACCTTACATATCATATATGTATCTATTCTTTTTTCTTTGTTCCTCCCTTAGTTTGTTTTATGCTGCTATAACAGAATACTTGAGAGTGGGTAATTTATAAAAAACAAAAATGTATTCTCTCACAGTTCTGGAAGCTGGTAAGTCCAAAATCAAGGTGCCATCAAATTTGATCTTTGGTTCCCAGGGGTCACTGAGTCCTCCGGCATCACACTGCAGAAGAGGAGAAGAGGCCAGCATTAGTCCACTTGCAAGGGCAGAGCCCAGGTGACCTGCACACCTCCCTTCAGGCCAGGCCCTGCTTCCCAATTGCCATGGGGATTCAGTTTCAACATGAGTTTTAGAGGAAAGGGTAACACTTAAACCATAGCACCCCTACCCCACTAGAATGAAACGACCATAATCTGTTCCGTTTACTGCTTATTCCACACTTCTTCCCTTGCCCAGGATAGTGTTTGGCCCATACTGGGTACTTACTAATTTTTAAAGGAATGACTTTGTTCAGAGTATAGAATTAGCATCATGTAAACGGCTAGTACCTGGTGGAGTCAATATTTGAAGCCAAGCAGTCTGACTTCACAGTCCACACACTAACCATTCTTCTCACTGCCTCCCAGCACCAGGCTCCACTGAGAAATTGAATTAAAGACCTAAATCCATCCTTTTTATTAAAAGATGATAACCCACCCCAGCTGCTCACCCTGGTTTCCACTTGACTCTTATATAAGTCCTTCTCCATGCCTGTTTCAGATTCTGCCCCAGGGTCAAAACCTGGCTGATGAACAACACCTGCAACCTGCCCAGTGTTGCCAGTGAGTCCCAGCAAATGAACCTGGGGATAAGCCTCGAAGCCAATGCCAGATTCTCCACAAGGAATAGAATTCTACTGAGAGCCCCAGAAACACAATTTGACAGCTTCTAGCTCTCTCTCTACTCCTCAAATCTGACGCCAAATGAAGTGGCCGATTAGAATGACTTGAAATTAGCAACTCTCCACTGTCCAGTCTGATAAAAGGAGAAGATGGAGTTGACTGGGGCTAAGATCGAGCTGGAAGCACTGGTTCTGCCAACTGCTATCCAACCTGACTTGCCATAACTGGGCCATTGCTTCCTTGGCTTGCCCTGCAAGTATCATCAACTTGAAAATCCCACAGAAATAGCTATTAATAGGTTGTTGCAATACTTACTAGCAGAAGTTATATGCAAGGTGCCAGGGATCCTGGAGCCAGGGTCCCCTGCTGGAGAGGGTCAGGGAAAGTCTTTCAGAGGCTCAAGTACTTTTGAACTGAGTCTCCAAGGAAGAGTTGGAATTTCTTGATCATAGAGGAGGTAGAAAAGCAGACTGTGTAGCCTTGAAAGCCAGGGCTTTCTCCTGCAGGCAACAGGAAGCTTATGAAGGTTTATTTAAACAAGCTACTTGTAGGCTAGACTTTGTTTCAGTATTAGAATTAGATTCATCTGTGATTTATGGAAAACTACAGTGGCTTAAACACAAAAGAATTTGTTGTTTTCCAGAAAACAAGTCCAGAAAAAAGCAGTTGGGAATAGCAGTTCTAATGGCTTTAGGACTATGGCTCCTTCTCTCTTCCCCCTTCACCCCTACCTGTGGCTTCATCACCTTATGATCCAATGTGGCTATTGGGCTCCAACCTTTGTATTTGATCTCCAGGCAATAGGATGAAGAAACAGGGGATACACAAAAAAGGGCACAGCTCTGGAAAATTTTGCTTCTTTTAAAGAGCTTTCTCAGAACATACACAAGTTTCATTTATATCTTACTGGTCATATTATCCAGAACTTAGTCACATAGCTACCCTAGCTGAAAAAAAGGATACTGACTATATAGTCTTTGTTCTGACTACTAATTTTCCCTGCTTTCTATCACAGTTCTGTAACTAAAGAAGAGAGTGAGAATGGATATCAGGCATCTGGCTGCAGAGGCTTTGGATTTCAAGAAACAATACCTAGTGCCCAGACTTTAATACTTCATGACAGGAAGTCCCAGGCTTTGGTTGCTGACTCAGCAATAATGTCAAGACACAGATTTTTTTTCTATCCTTGTTCTACTGTCATCAGGGTTTGAATATTAATTGAATTATTATCAAATGGGTTAATATTTATAAAGCATATGTGTTATATAAAAATTCAAAAAGCATATTACAGTTATTAACTCACAATCACAAAATGACTGCCATAGCTCCAGACATCACATCCTGTCCCTGCAGCCTATGAAGTAGGAAAGGAGAGAGAAGCCACTATTGTCTCCTTTTAAACAAAATGGCTGCCCTTCCCAAGGCCCAGCAGCTATGTAGCTATGAAGCCACAGAGTCAGGCCTCTAGCCTATAGGCAGCCCCAGCACTGACTGGTAATTGCATCAAATGTTCTCCTTCTCTGTCATCAAAAATGCTCATTTCACCAGTCCCTGAGGGCACAGGGGCTCTAAGCAGAGTCAGGAATTCCATGGTTTCACCTTGGCCTGAGCTTCCCAATTTATCTTGCAGTTTCATTAAATCCTGCACCACATACCACAGACATATTTCTAATCTAACGGCCTGTTGCAGGGATCCAGGACATTACAAATACAGAATGTTCTTTGCCTGGTTTTCTTTCTTAAAATCAAATAACTCTATTCACCACTCTGTCCCTGTGTCTCGCACGGTTCACTTAGATTAATAACATTTGAGATTCTGCCTATTAGGTATTGAAAGCAGCGAGCAAGGGCCTTCCAGCCAATTCCAATTCCAGATACTGTATGATGGAAACTATTTCTCCCTGACACTGTTGCCAGCAACAAGCTTTTCTCTAACGGCTTAATTAGGATTCAAGATTGTGTCCAGGAACCCAGAGCTCAGAAGGAGCCAAGCCGGCGTGTTTACAGACTTCTGTGTTCAGTTCATTTCTGGTTTTGTATTTTGCAAGAGGAGAGAAAAGGAAATGGCTAGGTAAGAGAGAGACAGACAGGGAGAGAGACAGAGAAAGAGGTGGGTTTTTAATGACAGGAGGAAGCCCCAAATATGGTGACTATGGAGGTTAAATTGGTGGCCAGATGGGAAGGCAGAGACAGTAAGAACACAGAGAGAGACAGTATGGAAACCTACCAGTGGTTCATACATAACACAGAAGTCAGAGCTTCCTTTACAATCATGGTACTGTGGTGACAAGTCATGAACCTGGCCTTCCGTCATTCCTGAAGCCCAGGCCTTGTGTTTGAAAGCAGCAGGACTCATATTCAATTTTTTTTTTCGTTTCTTCTAGCTGTGTGACTTTGGACAAGTCACTTCACCTCTCTGAATGTTTCATCAAATCATTGTGAGGTTTATAAAATAATTATGAGGAAAGCACTTGACATTGCCATAGCACATGGTTGGGAGGGGGAGGCTTGCAAAATATGTGTAGGGATGAGTTGAATCTTTATTCCCTGGAATGTTGTGTCACCCTAGATACAATGTTCAGACCTAAAGCCAGAAAGTGGACAAGCCTCTAAAGAGCTGCAGGTACGATTTACACTTTGATGGAGTCAGTTTCTTCATCTGTAAAATGGGTTAATAAGAGTGTGATTTAAAAGATGGAATACACGTAAAGCTCTTGGTTCAGTGCCTGGTGTGTGACAGGTGCTATGACTCACGGGTTGGCAGAAAGTTGTCTGGTTAAAGCCCCTCATTGCACTTATAGGGAATCTGAGGCCCAGAGGGGAGATGATGCCACTGATTCACAATAATTTAATAAAAGAACTGAATTCTAACCCCGGTTCTTCCATATTTGACTTTTAAGTACATCTAAGGTGATTAGTAAAAGCCAAAAAAAAAAAAGGATGAATCCTTTACCACACACGGGTGAGGAAGACTTCAACAATTAAAGAAACAATTTCAACACAGAAAGAGCAAATGCCAGAACAGAAATACTTCTGGGTAGCTCCATTTATATCAGCGTGTTTCTTATGAAAATTAAAATGATCACTTAGGGAAGTTTCCTAATTGCTCTTAGAAAATGCATTTGACCCAGTACTTTTGTGTCGAGGGGTCCTCCTAGCCAGAGTTGCAAATGTTTCTATGTGAGATGTTCATTACAGAGTTCATAGTAACAAGATATTGGAAGCATCCTATATGTTGGAGAGTTGGTTAAGTCAAGTAAGGCAATCCAGTGGGTAAAATACAAGGCAGCTATTAAAATTGACATTTGTAAAGCATTTTTAATGAAAACAGGAGAAACACGATATAATGTGAAAAAAAAAGATGCAGAGGGACAGAAAACTCTACATCTGTAATTATTTCAGCTGTGTAAAAAAAGTGTGTGTATGTGCACTTAGGAAAAAGACTAGAGGAAAAATATGTCAGACAGGTAACATTATCTATATCAGGATGGTAGAATTAGAGGTGATCTCTTTCTTTTTTTTATTCTGTATTTATTTATTTATTTATTTATTTAAATTAAATCATATCTGTGTACATTAATGCTATCATGGGGTACAGAGCACTGTTGCTATATACAATTTGAAATACTTTCATCCAACTGGTTAACGTAGCCTTCATGTCATTTTCTTAGTTAAGACATTTATATTCTACATTTAGAGAGATTCACATGTACCCTTATAGGATAAACCATAGGCGTAATCCCACCAGTCACCCTCCCTCCACCCATCCTCCCCCTCCCCTCCCCTCCTTCTCCCCTTTTCCCATATTATTGGGCTAAAATTGGGTTATAGTTTTCCTATGAAAGCTATAAATTAGTTTCATAGTAGGGCTGAGTACATTGGATACTTTTTCTTCCATTCTTGAGATACTTTGCTAAGAAGATTATTTTCCAGTTCCATCCATGTAAACATGAAGGAGGTAAAGTCTCCATCTTTCTTTAGGGCTGCATAGTATTCCATGGTATACATATACCACAATTTGTTGATCCATTCATGGGTCGATGGGCACTTGGGCTTCTTCCATGACCTAGCAATTATGAATTGTGCCACAATGAACATTCTTGGTCTTCTGGATATATACCTAGTAGAGGAATTATAAGATCAAATGGCAGGTCTAATTTTAGTTCTTTAAGTGTTCTCCAGATGTCTTTCCAAAAGAAACGTATTAGTTTGCAATCCCACCAGCAGTGTAGAAGTGTTCCCTTTTCTCCACAACCACACCAACATCTGTGATTTGGGGATTTTGTGATATGGGCTAATCTTACTGG
>CAUYQV010198382.1:0-24735 GCA_963574575.1 Galagoides demidoff | reverse complement strand
CTGGGACCACAGGCGCCCGCCACAACGCCCGGCCATTTTTTGGTTGCAGCCATCATTGTTGTTTGGCGGGCCCGGGCTGGGGATTCAAACCCGCCACCTTAGGTGTACATGGCTGGCGCCTTAGCCGCTTGAGCCACAGGCACCGAGCCAACCTCAGATTCTTGAACCAAAGTACTTCCCTTGCCTCAGCCTCCCCAGTAGCCAGGGCCACAGGCATCTGCCATGGTGCCTGGCTATTTTTAGTGATGGGGTCTTACTGTAGCTCAAGTTTATCTGGAACTCATAAGTTTAGGCAATCTGCCCACCTGGTCTCCCAGAGTGCTGGGATAACCAGCGTAAGCCACCATGCCCAGCCTCCACAAACATATTAATAGGCTTTTCACACAGAAGTAGAGATGAGGTGAAGGGAGTGAAAAAATCTAAGCACACTCACTCCCTATTAAATATTCTGCCAGGCACTAAAGCCAATATATGCGTTTGAGTGTGTTGTGTGTCTGAGTTAATGAGGTCAGTCAAGCTGATTGTGACCCAATCACAATTTCTCAGCCTTCTCACAGGGAGAGAACAGATGTTAAGTGATTTTCTCCATAATACGTGTACATACAGGTTGAGTACCCCTTATCTGAAACACTTGGGACTACAGGTGTTCCTGAGTTCACATTTTTCCAATTTTGAATTATTTGCATAAACATAATGGGATATCTGGGGGATGAGACCCAAGTTAAACACAAAATTCATTTATGTTTCATATATAACTTATACACATAGGCTGAAGGTATTTTGTAGAATAGTCTTAATAATTGTGTGTATGAAATAAATTTTGTATACATTAAACCATCAGAAAATAAAGGCGTCTCTATCTCATTTTATGCATGTGGATAATCTGTGACTATTTGTCCCTACCATCATTCCTGATTCTGAATTTATATACAACCAATATACAAACATTTTCCTACACTTACACGTAAGTATTTAATTAAAATATGACTATAGAGAGAAAAAAGGTGTTCTGGGTAAGTAAGCACCATAGGCACATCCCTAGAACACCTGTATCAGCTATTAGACAACAGCAACAAACAAGGGCAGCTTTCCGTCTCCACCTATGATGAAGTGTGTTGATTAAAGTTACTGTGCCCTGTGTTTTTTCTTCTAAGAGACAAAGAATTAGAAGGAGTGGAGGGACCAGAAAGTGGGTCCTGTTGGCATGAGGAGGTATTCTTTGTTATGTTTCAGAGTCTGCCAAGAGATTTTAGAGCACAGATTAATTTTATTGAAATGGGTATTTTTAATTATTTGCAGCTTCTATGATTATTAACTCCAGTAATATAGGTAAAATCCTTAAGATACTTTAAAAAATATTTGACATAGGATTATAAAATTCACTTTCCAAAGCGGATCCTATAAGGATGGATGGCTTTTGGTGATGATTCGTATGGAGTCACCTATCTCATTTGTCAGGATCTGCTTCTGACACCACTTGTCAGGGCCTGAGACTGGCCAGGTCTTGGCCTGGCTTAGATAGGTTCTGGACATGAACCACTAAGCTACCTTGCTCAGGAACACTTTCTCTTAGGTGTTTGAGGGCTCTCTACGTTAGCTGGAGAGAGAGAGAATGTGTGTTTTAAAGTAAAGCAGTCTTCTTAGAACAGATAGATCTTAGTCTTCAGCAGAGCTTGGTAATACTCAGCAGAGAGACGCCATGCTGGCGTTCTGCAGGCAGAAGAGGAGACAGAGTCAGCGTGTCCATGACAAAATGCACATGCTCTTTGACTGCCTTCTCCTCCAGCCTAATATAAGGCTGATCTTGTGCCTCTCAACACCACAGGTGTAGAGACTGCCAATTCACCAAAGTTCTCATCTCGTGACCTCTCATGCTTCTTAGAATTAAATCTCTCTCCATGCCCTTTTCCCCAAGGTGTTCCATTACAGGTATTTTCTATAACTCTCACTCCTCCTAGCCATATGCTATATGGGCTGCTACACTCATTAACGATGGCTTTTGTTTTAGAATTTTCTTATTGATTTTATAGACTGATAAAATGTCTTGTTCTGTTGTGATCTCATGCTGCTCTAACCTCTCAATAAGCCCATCCCTTATTTTCATCATGTCACCCACAGGCTCCTTTACTACAGTGTTGGAAATACCATCTTCATTGTCACTATTATCTGATCAGCTTGATTCAGAACCATTCCAACTATTTCAATATTCATCAATGAATGACCAATTGGAACCTTGTTATTGTTAAAAACCTTTCTAACAGCCGCTTCTCCCAGCTTATTGATGAACTCTGAAGGCATATTTTTACACATGTAAGGAGGTTAGACTTAAAGAATCCTTCTGAGTCACCACATCATTCATCATCATCATGGATCATATCACAAGCCCGAAGTTGTGCCAGGCAAGCACAATTGTACCTTTAGTTCCAGTGTTTCAAGCATTGTCAAAGGCATATATGGCATCCTTCATGCTAACCTCCTTTTGAAAACTTGACACCCATGTCTCTGTTCACTGCACTAACATATTGTTCAAAAAAAAGTTTATATATTCGGGCAGCACCTGTGGCTGTAGGGCGCCGGCCCCATATACCGGAGGTGGTGGGTTCAAACCTGGCCCCCACCTCAAACTGAAAAAAATAAAGAAAGAAAGAAAAGAAAAGAAAAATAGTTTATATATTTACTCTTCCTTGATTTAAGGATGCCCTAGTCACATGACTGAAGTAAGAATGTCATGTTTACGGGAAAAGTACATAATATCAATATTATTCTTGATAAGAATTTCACCTGGAGGATGAGCAAAACAATTGCCAAGACATAAAAAAAAAAAAAATCTTACCACTTTCATCCATTCTAGATTCTCTGCAGTGAGCACATTAGTAAAAATTGTTTGTGAAACCAATCAAAAAAGGCGTCCCTGGTGATCCATACATTTTTGTTAGTATTGATCCACATATTCAACATAAACATTTGATATAAACGTTTCATCAACGTACCATGACAATGGTCTGAGCAAAATACTGAATGTGTGCGCACAGGAGCACATTACAGTCCTCGAGGAGCTATGGACCTAATCTAATCACAACACAGGGCAATATACGGTAGATGCAACAATGTATTTGTTTATTTGTTCATTCATTCAACAAATGCCTGCTAAGCATCTTCCAAGAGTGTACCCTGAGAAAGCAACAGACAGTAGAAGAAAACAACAAAACAACAACAAAAGCAAAGAAGAGAAACAGTAGGGAAGAGGTGGCAGCCTTCCACACAGATCTGAAACCCATGCAGGGGGCAGGTGGAACTTGACTGAGAAGGATAATGACAGGCACCATAAGAAGGAGGGTCTTGGTATATTTTAAAAAAGAGTAAAGAGTAAAAATGAACTGAGTGACATTTTTAAGCAAAAGCACCCGAAAAAGTGCAGGCAGTGAAACATCCTATATAAAGAAGCCTTTGCCTCCACCACTCCCGAGAGAAGGAAGGCATTTTGATGTGCATACATAGTGTAGCGAAGACCAGGACTCCAGAAAATTTATTTGAGGCATGAGGGGGGAAAAAAGCCAAATACCAAGAAAAATATGTTCCAGACTATGATGATCAGATCAAATCATAATTTTATGAAATACTATGACAGAGCATCCTCCATAGCTTTGGATCCTACTTTTTTTCAGAGCAAACCAGCGACGTTTTCATATGGAATCATTGCCCTGTTTTGCATCTGTAATGGTAGATATTATAGAATTGTCAAAAGATGTTAACTTCAACTTTTGCCCATTTACATTCTTATACGTTTCAAGCAGGACTCCACAGGAATATCTGATGTTAACTTTGAAGGGCTTTTTGCTTTGAGAGAAGTGTTAGATGTCTTAGAAAACCACATGATTTATTATTTGTGACAGTAGGAGAAATGCATTGCTCAGTAATTTTTATTCACTAGGAATGTTTGTTTGTTTGTTTGTTTAAGTGCTAAATAAAAAGTTTCCTAAAATGGTCGCCATATGGGTCTAGGATAATTCCTACTGCTTACAGGTTCTGAAGATTTTAGATCAATCATTAGTCTCTAAAGGTAAGCATACGGATAGTTAACAAGACAAAAGATTGTTTCAGAATTAACTAAAACATCAAAAAACGATTTTAAGAAACTCATATGTCCTTTGTTCAAACACATGCCAAATTCAGTGTCATGTCAGCAAGTGGAGATATTATTCGCCATGAACTCTGGTTCTTCCTAAATCACCTGAGCCTGATATGTTTGCTTCAGCTGCCTATGGTCTCTGTAATCTTTATATATTCTCAGAACAAAATTTTGGAGTTAATGTTCATTAACTATAGAAAAGGAAGAACAGTACCTCTCTGCTGTGGGGAAAGACCAGGAAGAGCTAGTTTTAACGGACATAGAAAATGGGCTCTGTAGCAGGACACCTATAAATTCCCATTTTATTAGCCTGGTTCACATCCTGCTGGACTCCTTTCTCACTCCAGGAGAGAGAATTTCTGTTTACATGTGCAATCTCCTTGAGACCTCAGAGGAGTAGGAATGGTGCTCCATGGAAAGAACCACAGTCATATGTGGGAAAAGGAAGTTTAATATGACCTGGGAGGGCTGTACATCTCCTGATCTAAATTCCTCTTCAGAGAGCTACCATCCCGTGTCCAATGAACTCGAACAGGAACCTCCTGTGAGCATCAGTTACTTAAAAAATTCTACAGTTAATAAACTAATAAAATTGACAGTAGAATAAGGCCAAGATTCTTATTTCAAAAATGCAGACAAGTCTGACTAGCACGTGAAAGTATCTCTCTCTCTTTTTTTTTTTTTCATAAGCATTTCTTTATTTGCTGTGTGGCCTTAAGACAATTTCCAGAGACTTTTTTTTTTGCAGTTTTTGGCTGGTGCCGGGTTTGAACCCACCACCTCCAGCATATGTGACCAGCGCCCTACGCCTTTGAGCCACCGCCTGAAAGTATCTCTTTATCCTTAATGTAACTGGGTCTCTGAAACTTCAATATAGAGTGCTTTTTAAAATTACATCTGTTTTGTTAAATAAGCAAACATTCTTATTCATATAAATTCTATTTCATAGGATGTTGAAATTAAAGGACTTTTTGAAGTATCCTAACAAGAGGGAGGAAAAATAGAATGCAAACATCAACGCAGGTATCAAAATAGTCTTTCCAAGCTGTTATCTGGAATAAAGATTCTGTCTTAGACTGAGTTACAAAAATGCAAGATCCTTCAACATGCAGATGGTAGAATTCAAATAAAATATTACAAATATATCATCCCATTCTATCTTTAGTTGCTTAAACTCTCATTTCAGGTAAAATGTTTCGTTTGAACCACTCTATAGAAAGATGAGAAGCTTTGAGAACAGAAAACCGTGGAGCAGAGGAAGGAGCAGGAATCTGAGGATGATTCAATGGGATTTTTCTGGAGCCATTTCTGAAAAGCTATAAAGAAAATGGTGGGCAGCCACCTTGCAGGGCTAGTTTACATTTGTTATGACTGTAACACAAGGGGTTAGAGTATTTTACTTTTTCAAATCTCTCCTAACTCCATTTATTTCATTAATGACAATAAAGCCTGCCTTATTCCCCAAAGTAGTTGCAGTTGCTTATAAAAATCCATATGGTAAAATAAAACATTTTGAATTAGAGAAATCAGGGAAGAGAGAAAATGAGGCTCATATATTATGAAGAAGCCAAGAGATAGGAACTCAGAAGTAAATGTGTACATTTCTGCAAAAGAATTAAAGGTGGACCATAAATTCAGCTGAGTCTTCCATCAGACAAAATGAAGAAATACGATCAGTTATAAAATTATCGTGTGTAAGATAAAAAACATACCAGCTCTTCCAGAAAAATAGGCATTTTCCTATATTGAAGTCTACACAAAGCTCTCCCATAGTTCCTCATATGGGGGACACTGAGGAATTTGGGGGAGGGGGGTCATCTTCAGTAATATCCCTACATCACAAAGAGAGCTCCACAAAGCTGTTTCTTACTGTGACTGCCCCACTTTGTTCAAGGGGCCCTCATGCCAAAGCACAATTTAATAAACGCAGTTTGAAGGAATTGCCAAAACCACACAATCTAACCACACAGCTTTCTGATTGCTTAGCTTCATTCAGGGATCTGTTTTTATGCTATTTAATCAGACCAGATAGACCAGGATGCATATACTTCGGGAGATCGTTTTAATATTAATTCTCAAAAAGCGAGTTTTAATAAAAGTTGAGTCACCAAGGCTGTATTCTCTGGCAGTACATTGCGGTATAGGCATGCATAGGGCTGAGCCTAATTGACAGTTTATCCAACCCAAATTTCCAAAATCACCTCTATCAGAACCCTGTGGGATACTAGCCTGAATCATTTTCCACTCTAACGTTATGAAAACGTGTGCCAAGGCAATACCTTCAGGTAAGGCCAAGACGATTTTAGATAACCATACTGTGCTGTAACATCCACATTATAGCACAGTACACGTGACAGTCAAAGTTAAGCTCCTCAGAGACAGGGATCCTTGCCTAATTTCTTCACTGCAAACAGAAATACTGTCCAGCATATAGCCGATACTCAACCAGAGTTCATTGAGAACTGAATGAATGATTACACAAACAAATGATCTAAGTAAAATAGTTCAAATCAGTAATTCATAAAATGGTATTTCCCAGCATTTTCAAGAATGAGAACCTCTTTTCAAAGTAAAAAAATAATTAATAATCCTGCTGACTCTCATGTGTTTAAAGTTATTCCTTTTTGGTAATAATTGGCTAGTAAAGTTATAATGAACCAAGCTCCTAAATATTAGTGGTGATTAATAATTGAATTTATATCTTTTTTTTATAAGCATGCATTTACATTTACTAAATGGTAGTATGTGACATCTTCCTCATGCATAGGTAATGCTTTGTGTATTTTGGACTCAAGGATGTATTATATAAACTTGGATGTCCCCCAGGAATCTATGTTAGATGAGGAAGCACTAGAAAAAAAGCTTTGCCTTTATTATCTTGGCCTTGAAATTTATCTCACAGGATATTTCAATTTGTTCACCAAAGCGGGAGAAAAATGGCTTGGTTAAGTACACAGAATGTGAACTCCACAGACCAACCAGTATTTGAATGGTGGCTCCACTGTGTTCTAGCTGAGTGGCCTTAAGAAATGCATTTAGCTTCTCTGAAGTTTCTGAAAAAAGCATAATTATTTAAGAGAATGTTGTGAGGACAAGTGAAATACATACGCAAAGAGTTTCACACATAGTAAGAGCTCTCTGTAAAGTACTCCCTTCTTTTCAAGAGATGCTAGAAGGATATCAAACATTAACTCATGAGGCCACTGTTGGTTCCTACACTATACTCATTCCACTAGCGTTCTTTTCTGTTTCCCGTAACCAAAGGTCCTATTCCCACAGCATTTGAAACCATCACCTGATCTGCCAGGGACTTCGTTGCTCTTGACTCTTACAGTATAATTACAAGGCAGATTCTAAATAAATTTCGCATCTTGATTTCTCATATATAACTTATAAAAGTCATCCTATAAACAGCGCCCTAAACTCAAGAGTGAAAAACAAAGGAAGGCTTGTGTCCAAGAATTTGAGGTTGCAGCAAGCTGCACTCTCGCTGGGGCGACAGAACGAGACTCTGTCTCCAAAAAATAATAAATTAATAAATAAATAAGCAAAAAAAGATCAATAAAAGATGCCGATTATTTTTTGTTGTTGTCACATTTCTCCATAAATATTATATACTCAATGAGCTAATTCCAGGCCAGGCTAGAGGAGCAAATAGCAACAGACAGTTCCCTCGTAAACGTTGGCAATCAACATGATACTAATAGATATGCATCGGTTTAATATTTTTACCCCCAATATTTTGTTTCGATTTATCCAAAAGAAAACTGATATCCCTTCAGTATGTCTGTAACCGGGATTCAGGGAGCCCTTTCATCTTTTCCTTTTCTTAGAGCCCCGGACAATAGTCTCTTTACTGTAGTTATCACTGACATTAATGCAAATATTTCTGACAAGTGGGAAATCTTCTTGTAATTAAATTTCTGTTGTCCTTTAATGTCTGGTCCCTAAAGAAAGTTCCTGTTAACAGATTTCAAGCTGTGATGATAATATTTTCTTCCTATGTTGTAATCTATTTTTTTTTTTCCTGGACAGCACTCAAAGTCCCTGTAAGATTTAAGAAAAACTAGGAAAGTCTTTTTTTTTTTTTTTTCCCAGTGAAATGGGAGTGAATTCTTGACTATCAACCTAAAGTTTCAACAAAGTGAAGGCGAGCATTAGCAAACCTAGAATAATAAATTGAATGAGAATTTGAAGTCTCAGAATATGTCACAGCCTAGCGAACGCAGTGACTTGTCCCGAGGTAGATGGGGAGGTAGGAGTGAGGTACATTAAAGAAAAGGAATTTATATGTGCTCTTAGACCTGTGGCCTTTGATAATTAAGTTACTACTTTCAAATATGATATAAATCAAATCTGAAAATAATTTCTTTGAGCTCTTTTTCTGGCTTCGTTCTTTTTCTGGCTTTTCATAATTTACCTAGGAAGAGCCTATCTAAACATAAATATGAAATGACTACTTAATACTTCTATTAAAATAAAATGTGTGCTACCAAATTCCTCCATAAATAAGACTAAGTTCACCATAGATAAAAATCAACTTTTTAAATCCTTCTATTTGCTGTTACCATAATTATTTTGAGATCTTTTCAAAAGATAGAGCCTCGAATAAATCAAAGCACTTCTTAAAAAACTCTAAATATCTGATCTGATTTTTTTTAAAGTAAGATTATAGTATGTAAAACATTTATAGAGAAAATATATTGTTCTCTCTGTACTAGTCAATACTTACAAAACACTGATGTGATATAAAAAGTGCTGCCCAAACAACTAAACCCACAGCACTTTCATAAACTTTTGCCTCCAAATAACCAGCCAAATATTCATTTCTTAGGATATATCAAAGTGACAGTCACTCACCGCAGCAGGGGTGTCAATGGACACGCTCTGGTCTCAAATAAAGCTGGTGGTGGGAGGGTGGTAGCTAATTGAGTTAGAGTAAGGCAAGTTCTTAGAAATTGAGATTTTCATTCAGCAAATAAAAAGAATGGCCTCAGAGAAGGTAAGCAACTTAATCACGGTGCTGTGATAGTTTATCATTACACAAGACTAAAAATTGAAGGCTATTGATTTCCAATTATTCTTGATCCCAGACTGCCCCTCAATAGAGGTCTCATGCTAGGACGTTTGTATTCATAGATGTTGTACAGTGGTGTGAATAGAGAATCCAAATTGTCCAGATGGAAATCAAATTGCTGGATTTTTTTTTCGTTTTTTAAGTATTGACAATTTTTCCTTCTACCACACCTTCAAAACCAAATTATGGCTCCTGCAGAGATAAACTATCAACTGACTATGGATATCAGGAAAATGTATGTCTAGAATATTTTATGAAAGGAGGATTTATAGCTTATCGCAAGCCGCTTGAATGACTACCTAGTGGGGTAGTTCAGAGCCTTCTGGTTTTCATTAATAGACAAAGTTGGAAACTTGCTCTCATTTCAAATATAAATTGCCTATTCATAATACTTAAATAAATACAATAAACACGAGGAGACTCAGAGGTTCCATATACCTGTTTGGATCATGAGTACTTTCGGTAACAGATGTTTTCCTCCATGAAGACGGGATTGACAGACAATTGGAGGTGCTGTTAAAGGTTTGAAAATGAAACAAGAATTAGCACAGGCTTTGTCACAAATATTTGACCAATGAATTTGGCCAAGGCAATTATGAAATAATAGATTTATCAAAGAAATATCTAACGTGTACTCACCACTAAAATTTTATTGTGCCGGTTCTTGTTCTAGGCTTACTGATTCAATTTTGAAAGCAAAAATTTAAATTCCCAATCTGCTAATGCTCTAAGAGAGAGAGTAAACCACCCTAAAGATAAACTTCAGTTAGCCCCAACCAGTTAATCACAATTAGAAGTCTAACTCCTAAATCATCAGACTGAACATTTGTGTAAGCCCAAGGACCACATACTTCTCTCCCAGACTTTTCAAATAATTATGACTGTGGCATGGAGATCATATTCAGCAGTATTCAGCTTCCTTCAGTCCTGGGAAGGACTTGCTTTCCTGAAATCCTTTCTCCCTTACCTGCCCAGCACACACATTCATTATTAGCCTTCAGCAAATTGGAAAATTATTAGAGAAAACTGTCATTGAGTAATTTCTAATGGCATAAAATTAATCTCTTGGTGGCTAAATTAACCAAAATTGTAGGCCACAAATAGTATAGCTTCATGCCAGCTTATATGAAAATTACTTTGTTTCCTACGTGGTCTCTAATGACAAGGTGAAGTTTAAGGTTGTCAATTACAGTCCTACCATCCAATCACTTCCATTTCAACTTCATGCTATGTAGCCAGCTCTCAATAAAGGTTAACTATTCTCATTGGATGTGCTTTATTGAAAAAAAAAATCAACAACAGTGAGAGTATTCTATTTGGGAACACAGTTACAAATCGGACCAAAAAAGAGGGAAAAAAGAAAGAAAAAATTGATGCAACATGTTCTATCTGCAACATGCTTCTTAAAATGCATGTCCTTTATGTGGTAGACCTTATGAGCATGCTTATAATGGATGTATATGATATTAAACATGCAGTTACATGCACAAATCTTGTTACAGAATGGATTCCGAAAACATAAAATGTAACTAAGAGAGTAAGTAAACATAAGGATATGAGAAACAGGTTACTATATGCAAAGATGATATAACAGGAATTTACCCAGGCATGAGTGAGAATATACTTAAGAAAAAACAAGGCCAGGCAGAGTGGCTCACTTTTGTAATCCTAACAGTCTGGGACGCCAGGGCAGGAGGATCCTTTGAAAGTCGGACTTTAAGACCTGAGCAAGAGCAAGAGCAAGACCCCCATTTATACTAAAAATAGAAAAATTAGCTGGGTCTTGTAGGTCTGCCTATAATAGTTCCAGCTAGTCAGGAGGCTGAGGCAAGAGGATCACTTGAACCCTGGAACCCAGGAGTTTGAGGTTGCTGTGAGCTAGGCTAAGGCCATGGCACTCTGGCTTGGGTAACAGAGTGAGACCCTGTCTCAAAAACAAACAACAACAAAAAAGAAAATTGAAAAGTAAAAACAAGATACTCTACCATGGGATTTCATAAAGCAACATGAATTATTTTTCAGCACTGTTAACTTTCATAGTTAGGAAATCAGTTATCAAAATAAATAATCTTGTAATAATGTTTTATTACTGTGTACTGATGAATTTACTTCTTATAATAGGTGTCTAATATTTAACTCTTACATTATATACATTTAATCCAACTATTAATGTAAGGTTTCTGCCATATTTATAATTCCCAGTTCTTGTCTAGCCCTGTCACATTATGTCTTGATCTTCAGAAAGGACTTTCTATAGTAGCAACTTCTAAGAAGTTAACGATATAGGGAATGTCTTTGAGGAAACTTATTCTTAAATTTTCTCTCACCCTTTTCTTCTCTTCTTTGTCCTTCTCCCTCTCCTAAAATCCGGAGTTGATTTGGATTTATAGCTGACATACAAGGTCAGACAATTAAGTTTGTGAACTCATTCTAAAAAAATGCTATGTGACTCATGGCTGACTATTACTGCGGTCCCCTTCGAGGTGCTCCTCAGGAAGCTGTGCACCAAGGCCAGCGCCTAGTTCCCCCCTCAAAGCAATTTTTGAACTCTTTTTCTAGAATGGCCAATAGAAGTGATGCCATATTCAATCTGACAATTAAGTTCGTGAACTAATCCTAGAAAAAGTACTACATATGTCATTGGTGAATATCAGCTATGGTCACCATTGAAGTACTTCCCTTGGCCATCTGGTGAAGGTGGTGATATTCAGCATTGAGGTATGTAGCCCTTTCTCTAGGATGAGTTCACTAACTTAATTGTCCAACCTCATATAATTGTTGAAGATAGTTAACTGAAACATTTAGAAATCCTATTGGCTTTACAATATCAAACAACACACTGTTAGATGGTCCCGTTCATCCCATGATGACTCTTCATCAAACATGTTCTTTTGTCTAATACTGTACATAAAAAGAGCTGAGCTAAAAAAAAAAAAATAAGCAAATTTTACATAATGGAAGTTTCTAGTAGAGATAAGTATGTCAATAAAACAGACTGTAAACATTTTTTCTCTGTGACGAACGTAATGAAATAAAGCAAAAAGGTTTTTCCAAGTCATTTTTGTTCTAAATTCACAAGAGAAATTGTTAACATATATGAGCTGCTTCAACTCATTTCTCTATGTTGCCTTAAATAGAACATAACACTGGGGATGTTTAAAGAAAATTCATCTTTTCATCACGTAGCTCCTTCTGTAATGGTTGTTTAGGTTTGGACCAATCAGGATAACTTACAGACATCTCAAAATAGAGATACTGTCACTTGATCTTTTACTGCCCAAACTCTCCTTTTATTTACTTATTTTGAGTGAGGGGTTTGGAGAGAAGAACTAATCATTGCTAATGAATTTGGTGCTGGTGAAAAATGCCAGATGGGCCATCACAGAGGCTGAAGTTCTTTTATTCACAGGCTAAACCATAACGTTATCCTTGTATTTTGCTTTCAGATGCAATCTGGAACATAGAATTATCTCACCTTTCCAGACCTATCCAATCTCTCCTTTATTAAATCAGCATTTTCACGTTTCATCATGTATTGTTTCTGATGCGTATATTCTGGTGACGCAGAAAAAACCATTTCTTGTTACTCGTATCTAGACAGCTTTTGCAGAAATAGGAGTTTCATATTAGCAATGTTTTTTTGGCATAATGGTCATATGGTATTGTAGGAAGATGAACTTAGGGAAAACAAAGTAATTTGTATGATGACAGGTTTTGCTCTTTCAGTCATCTAATTTAGAACAGATTTATGCTACATATGGTTTTGTATGTATTGGGCCTAACTAGAGCATTCTCGACTTAAAAAAAAAGTGGAAAATTTGCACTGGCTAATAACACCATCCCTAATTATTATGATAAGGAAACTTCCCAATTATAGTGAAAATAGCTTACTTTTGATACCACATGCATGTTGAGAAAATTAAAAACTAAAGTGAAATAGCAATGGAAATATCACAATAAATATTTCATCATTATCAATTTCTTTGGAATAATTAACATCTCAATTGTGTCTACAAAGTGCTAGTCACTAAAATTCTGGAAGACAGGTTTTTATTTTCAGAAAAAAAAAAAAGCTAAGACTCCAATGATTTAGATAATGAGGTCACCCACATTATAAACTGAAAGGATCATAACAAACCTGCGTCTGTATGAACATAAACTCTCCTTGGCATCTCGTCTCCCTGCGGTCAACTCTACATTGCCAGTCCAGACTCCTAGTCTCATATGTCCACCTGTTTCTGAAATATTTTCATTTTACTGTATCTCCAAATTAAATTGTAACATTCACTCACTAATCAACTCCTGCTCACTAATCCAACTTCTGCTATTGGATCACACAAATGCTTTTTGGAGTTGCACTTAATTTTTCTATCATTTATATCTTCTAGTATTGAAATAGTCTCTCATCTTCTTGCCTTCAAAATCCCTTGTGGTTTTCGACAATAACAGGATTTTTAAAATATGTAGATAATTGCCAAAAATAAAATTTAATGTCTCTTTGAATGTCATTATGTTTAGAAGAAATGAATTCCACTGTTCTATGGCACACTAGAATTTTAGTTAATAATAATGTATATTTCTTCTCTTTTTTTTTCTTTTTTGCAGTTCTTGGCATGGGCTGGGTTTGAACCTGCCATGTCCAGTATATGGGACCTGCACCCTACCACTTCAAGCCATAGGCACCGCCCAATAATGTATATTTCAAAATAACTAGAAAAGAGGATTTGGACTGTTCTCATCACAAAGAAGTTATAAATGTTTGAGATGATGTATCCTATGTTCCCTCTCTAAGCCATTCTGCAAAATTTTATCTAGAGGCTCTTCTTTAAACAAAGCTTTTTAAGAATAGCTCCCACCTCAAAACCTTCGGCAAGTTGTTCTAAGTCTAAAACACTCCTGGGAACATAAAAACCCTCTGTAACCTCAGCTTACTTTCCATTTTCAGTATCACTTCTTTAAAATGAGCACATGACTCCTGCTAGCCATGACACATTTTTACTTATATCCTTTGTTTATGTCTGACAAGCTGTTGCCACATTTCTTTAAAAAACATCTTTTTGTTGAGCATTCAGTTAGCATGCCAGTTCCTTCACAAGCTTTCTCCAAATCTCCATTTCTGCTTCCTTCATGTCTTAGATTTGAAAGTATCTCTCTCATATACACATACCTGTTTGCTTAACTCTACCTTATACATAGGATACATATTATCCTGATTATTCCCCTTTGTATTTTTCTTTCGTTTGTGTTATCTTGGGAGCGGAAACTTGCTCCTTACTGCCCTTGTCTTGGTTATATAAGAGCATTTCATAGGAAAAGATTCATGAACTCTTTTTGATTTATTGCCTGAGATTAATGCTGCTTTCTACAACAGACACTCATTTTAAAGCATAAAGATGGGACTTTTCAAAGATTTCATAAATTATCTCTGAATTCAAACCCTGGCATATTAGGAAATTTTAGAAACTCTCAGGATTGGATGCAGGATGAGTTTCTAATCTTCCTAGTTTAGAGTTTAGATTCGTGAACATTTCAATAATATTCTACCCAGACAACCTCTAGGTTCAAACTTTATTTACATTTTAAATTTTGTATTTTTATTACAACGAACCATCAGTAATTTAGCCAGTTGCCTAAACAAAACTTGAAATCCTATCATTAAATTTCCCCAGAATCATGGACTCTTATAAACCTTATGTTACTATTTAAAGTAATTTTTAAAAATATTTGCTGCATAGTAAGGGTAAATGCTATTTTTATATACTTAATTCTACTGAAGTTATTACAAACTACTGATGTTATAAAATTTAAAATACATTGCCAAATACCAGCACTTTCACATGTGTCTTACAAAGTTTACAAAACTAAGAGAAAAGGAAAGGAGTATATGAACATATAAAAATACAAAAATGGGATGGTGCCTGTGGCTCAAAGGAGTAGGGTGCTGGCCCCATATGCCGGATGTGGTAGGTTCAAACCCAGCCCCGGCCAAAAACTGCATAAAAAAAAAAAAAAAAATATATATATATATATATATATATATATATATATATATGAAAATGAGTAAAAACAACTCTACCTGTTCCAAACATTACTAAGCATCAGTATTTTGTGATTAATCACCTGATGCTCCACTCTGGCCCATAAAACTTTTAATGGAATAAAACACAAAACAATGAAATAAAAGAGAGGAAAATACTACAATTGATTGCAACCATATAGTTCAAATTTGATTCTATCCTTAATAGGTATATTCCTTGAGCAGATTAATTAACACTTATGAATTTCTAGTTCCTAGTTTCTCTACCTGAAAATGATGCAATAATTCCGATCTGTAATCATAATGAGAAATAAATGCAACACTAAAAGTCTGGTAGAATAGTAGGCCTTGTGTGGGTCATTGATATATATATTTTTTGTCTTTATCAGACCCATGTAATTCTGACATAAGTTTTTTTTTTTTTGAGACAGAGCCTCAAGCTGTCCCCCTGGGTAGAGTGCTGTGACATCACAGCTCACGGCAACCTCCAACTCCTGGGCTTAAGCGAGTCTCCTGCCTCAGCCTCCTAAGTAGCTGGGACTATAGGCGTCCGCCAAAGTGCCCAGTTATTTTTTTGGTTGCAGCCGTCATTGTTGTTTTGGCAGGCCTGGGCTGGATTCGGACCCACCACCTCAGGTGTATGTGGCTGGTGGCTTAGCCACTTGAGCCACAGGCACTGAGCCACATAACCCATTTTGTATAACCGAGATCAACTTTAAAAGCCTCGGTCTTCCCTTTCCAATAGTTTTCATTCAGTTTCCTTACTTTGTTGTTCAGTTCTGAAAGTAAGTATGATTTCTAAGCAGGAAGAACATGGCCTCTGTTTCCATGTTGTATGGACCTGCTGATGTTGACCTCCTTGTGTGTTAGTCTATGCACCTGACCTACATCCTCACCAGCATCTGGATTCCTCAGACCGCAGTGCTAACTCTCCTGTTTCCTCAAACTCTATTTGTGTGTGTGGATGTGTAGTTGCTTGTTTTTCCTTCACTGTGATAACGCATCTGCCTTTCGCCCCACCTGAATCTCATGAAACTAGAGTCTGACTTGAACTTCTTCTAGACATTACTCCCAGTTTTTATTGTCTGCACTGCCATTTGTTATTTTGTTGACTGATAAATGTCCCAACTGGGATGTCCATCATCCCCAGAACCACTTAGTGACATCTGTCTTCAAGTTGATGAAAAATGCCAGTGTCTAAGGAGCCCTCTGTGGTTCAGTAGATTATAATTAAGAGCACTATTTCCTCTTATCTCTCATGGAATGGCTGTTGGGACTAACCAAAGAAATAAGAGTGACCAGAGTTGTAGATATTCTGGAGGCCGAATACCTTCTCATTCTTTGTGATATAATCATTCTGATGGCTCATACCCGAAAAATCCAAAATCACTTCAGTATAGGAAATGTTGCTTTCATGACTAGAAATAGATAAGAGATTCCCACCCACAATCGCAGTGAACAGATTCACCTAGGGAGATATTTATAGGATGCTTCTGCCTGGTCCCAGCTCAAAACAAGAAAATCCAAATCAGCTGGCCACCTCCCTGGCTTCTAACTGAGCAAACTAGGGTTTTAGGTCCTTGATATCTTAACCAATTTAAAAGCTCCTAAGCAATAGTGTTACATTTGTATGTTTTCAGGGATATAAAGAAAATTCCTTGGCAACGGCTGCAGCAGATCCTACAATAACAGGTAACATAAAACACTGCAAGTCTGATTAGGTTTAATTTCAAAAAAAGTGACTCAAGAAAATGCATTTTAGAAGATTAATTTTATCTATGTCTTACTCTTTGTGGTAATAAAACCTTATCTGAAAATTGCTGTGAAACTTTTGCGAGATCCTCTGGCCATTTTTAAACATCAGTAAAGTAGAAAATGAAAGCTTTTGTTTACCAGAGCGATAAATGCCGGCTTCGCGTGTTGTCTCGGTCTAGATTTTCCTTAAACAACCTCATAGTTTCATTGAGGTACAATTGAAGGAGCTGATACCAATTGATGTTATTTGAACTGTGTTTACATTAAGGTCTCGTTTCCTTTCTTGAGCACTTTAAACCCAGTAGGTTCAGGGATGCTCAGGGAGGCCAGACACTCCATAAATGCTTTCTGAAGATGATAATGATGAAGTTGTAATCCCTGCCTCTTGTCTTTACTTACGCTGAACGTCTTACTGAGATTTAGACCACAGATTGTCTTTGCAGTTTGTTTTTTACTTAAAGTTATATAGCGTAGTTATGTTCGTTCACTTCTTTTTAGCCTTTATTTTCCTAACGCAGAATCAAAAAAAAAAAAAAAAAGGCTGGAATTTCTTACAATAAGCTGGGATCTTCTGTTCATAAGACAGGTAATGCGGAGAAACCCCACCCTGCTGTTTTCTGCTCTACTCTTGTTTTTCTTTGCTTCCCTTCCCTGATCTTTCTAAATCCTGCTCTTCAGGCGGTGTTCCCACAGGTAGTGCTGGGAAGTGGGGGTTCAGGTCAGAGGCCAGGATGCTCACTTTCATGTCCAGAGCTCTAACTGTAACCCAATGCATCCCTTTCCCCTGAGCACAGCATTTGTCTTCTCAGCATGAATTGCCTACATGCAGAGGAGAGTAGGAGCCTGCAGACCATCTGAGGATTGACATTTGGAGAGTTAAAAGTCACACTTGAAGTTTAATTGTATTCCAGTTGATGAGAAAAATAAATACCGGGCCATTGCTAGCACCTCGTTATGCATTGAAAATTTGAAATTGCTGCTTGGCTTAAGTTCCAAAACACGGGTCTCAAACATCCTACTTGACGAGAGATTGCATTGGAGGGAAAAAAAAAAATCCTGCATAGCTCCTTGTTTGAGTGGCTTTCCCATAAAACAAAGAATAGCCCAAAACACTACACAGACCCCTTCCAATCAAAGAGACTGAGCTTTAAACGTTAACTTTACTGCCTGATTTTGAAGTTTTCATTTTCTTTGCCAGACAGGTTCAAAAAGAATGTCTCTTTTCATTTCATCAAGCTTAATCCATACATAACATCCTTTCCCAGTATTTACTAGACTACAGCTATCAAATGAAGATATGATGTCTGTGTTTGGGTTAGTGACTTTAAATTCTAATGACCATGAGGTAATCACTGTAATCAAGAAAAGCTTGTCTGTCTTTAGATTTCGGTCCTTTGCCATTGGCCTGGCACCCTTTTGAACCTTTTCATTAAGCTAACCACGATCTTGCCTAATTTGTAATTAGCAGTGTGCCTGCTTTACACAGTCTCGTGGTCCCAAATTAAAGCTTATCCCTTTGTTGTTTCTTTGTTTGTTTGCTTGCTTGTTTTTCGGTGGTAGTGACTGTTACTCTGACAAAACAGTTTACAAATATTTGGATCAGAAACCTTTATCAGCAGCGTACTTTTACTTTACTGATGTATTTGTGCATTTGAGGGCTTCTTTCAGATTATTCAGGGTTTTTTTTTTCATACAATTATATCTAATTTGGAGATTCTCCTTTGCCCAAGCAAACGTTCAGAGAAATTTGAAAGTTTAGAAAAAATTATGTTTAGAGAAAAGATGAAAATGATAATGAGTATACACATGAATGTAAAATGTTTCCTTAAAAATCTTCATGTCTTCTTGTTTTTTAAACAATAAAAATTTCTGTAAATAAAATAGAAACCATAAATATTCCCAGTGTAAGGTAAGTTAAGCAACTGTGAAGAAAACTCTTCTATGTCAAAATTACAAGATTATCCTCTTAGTTGCTCACTAAAAAGGGACTATAAGAACCTCCTTCTCTCCTTTGAGGGGAGGAAAACAGATGGTAAAAAATCTGGAAATCAAGGGCCAATCAATAAATTTTTTTTTTTGGTAAAATTACTACTTTAGCTGATAAAATTTTGCTCTGCAAATCCAAGTAAAACCCGTTTCTCAGAGATACCCTGGATAACATTAGCATTTAGCTACATTCCTGACATCCCTAATCCGATGAAACTCTCCTGAATTTGGATGCCTCTGTTTATCCTGAACATATGGGAAACATTTTTTTGTTCTTTCAGATTGCAAGGTGAGTAGAACAAATGGGGAAGGGGAGAATGAGTTAGTTGTTAAGAAACTGATTGCTGAGGACCAGAGATTTTTAAACTAAGGCCTGATAAGCTTCCAGTACTGACCTGGGAAAGTGACAGAGAGCGTTCTCTGCCTCCCTGTGTCTCCCTTCTCCCTTTTAAACACTGAGAGTCATGGTCCATTCAAATAGGCACATGAATAATTTCTGCTAGATGGTGTATGACTGTGAGAGACTATAAATCTTCCAGTTCCTGGTGCTGCCTTTACCCCTTTGCCTTAGCAATGGCAGAAGTACAGAGAGATGGCCTTCATTAACCCCCACAGGATACCCTACAGCAAGGTTAATTAATCAATCACTGAGCTGATTGAAAATAATGCATTGCCATATATACTCTATACAATAGTCCATTGGCATGCACTATTTCATTTCCACCAACGGAAATAATTTATGAAAACCAATAAAAAAAGAGAGGCAGCAACATTAATTCAGTTTATTTAATCAGAACTCCTTTTTGACCTGATTGTTTTATTAGTTATAATTAAGTTATACTATAAATGCCTGATGTGAGTATGGCCAATAGAAAGAACTAGTTTGTAGGTGGAAAGAGTGATTAGTCCCAAGAAGATAAGGGGGACAGCAATTTTGTTAGGTGGGGATGACTAAAATAAATGAAAGTTGAATAAAATACAACCAAATATGATAAATATCATGGAGTGATTAGGTTAATAGGTGTGATGCCTGTCAATTATAAAAAGCTATTGTTGGAGTCAGGCCTGTTAACCTTTAACCCCTAGATGCTTATTTAACAGTTAACTTGCCTGCCAGCAGGATATCTTTATGATTTCTTAACCAAGTCTGAGCATAAATAGGCAAGTTCTGACAGTGAGACAGGAAGGAAAATAAAACAATTCCCCAGGTTCCTAAAGGGAACATCTTTTTAATGACAGTAAATTCCTTAAGGAAATTCTGATATACTAAGAAAAAAATACCCTGTTTTTATTTCTATGAATTTATAAGAAAACAACTATGAATTTTTTTAACATTATAAAGTTTTAAAACAAAAATTTTGAAGGACCATTGACCCAGAAATTGGAAGACATGGGAACTACGTATGCCTGCTTTTCATCTGTGTTAACTTCTAGTTGATGTGTATTGTATATTCTTCGTGTGTGTAGGCATGAAATTGAGAGAGAAACTGTATTAGATTTTGTTTTAGATTTAAGTAAATTCTTAGCATCAAGGTTTTAGCGACATTACTGAAATAAATAAAGCTACTCTTCCCTGATATGCAACTAGGATTTTGATTCTCTACCCTAAGGAGATACAGGTGATGTAAGCAACTTATGTAGGTTTCCATGGCAGCATTTCTTGTGATTCCTTTTCCATCCTTCTTATAATCTTCTATTTAAGGCACTACATTTTCAATTAATTTTTTATGTGTTATATTCCCCAAACTATTGTAATCTCTTCATGGGAATGAATTCCACCCACATCCAACACAATGGCTTCTGTGTAGCAGCATTTAAGGAAATATCTATAGTCGTGATTTGACTTAGCTCTTTTACTCAGAAGGTTTGATTAGGCTAAGAAGAGGCAAGATTGGAAGGACTTCAAACATCATAGAGAAATAAAGGAATGGGATCAGGCAAACATATGAGTTCATGGCTGTGTTTGAAGAGAAGAGAACTTACAGAGATGATGAAGGATAAGGCTGAAAATAGAGATTCAGTCCGGGCTATGGGGTAGGGGATTGGGTATAGGATTAAAGCAGAATGCATCCATTAGATAAACCACAAACATACCCAATGCAAACGAAGGCCAGGGAGTTAGAGTCACATGTAATTTATGCTTAGTAGAGCTAGAAATAGGGAAAGTGACTAAGTGAACCCCCACTACTTACTGGAAGTGGACACCCTACTCACCTCTAGTGGTGAGTGACACTTAGGAACCCAGGCCCAGTACTGCCAGACCTCCCATATTTCCAACAATAGGCAGAAATCCATTGTTTGGTAAAAATCCTAATTCCTAAAGATTATCTTTAAGAAAAAACACTGCCTGGGTCCAATAAAACAAATCTACAAGCTTGATATGACCCATGGACGATCAGTTTGTGACTTCTTATGTTTGCAAAGAACAGCCATGGAAGCAATTTGATTTTTTTTATTTTCGAAGCCTAAGAAGTTAAGTTTTTACTACTCCTTTCTGGGCACTATAGTAAACATTATAATGTGACATCACATGGCACATTGGGGAATTCAGGTGCCCTGATGCTGCTCAAGAGACAACCAGCAATTTCAGCAATGAGTCCAGAGCTTCACTCAAAGTACAGGTGTGTTGGTAAGTCCTCAAACAAGCTTGTTATGTTCCTGCACAAACACAGCTAAGTATCAAGCCTCTCTCACTCTAGAAAAACGTCTAATCCATACAACACCGCCCAACCCCAAGTCCAATCCCATAGGCAGGGAAATGTCCAGGTCCAATCAGCAGGCAAGTTATGCCTTCAGAAATGCAAAAGATAAAGGCACATCAAAAACTTCAAAATATTGTGTACATTATCTAAGTTTTGTGGAGAACTATGAAAATGAGCATTAAAGGAAGCTACAGTCCCTTTACTACAAACTTAATAAACTCATTTTGCAAATTTGTTTCTCACGTTTGATTCCACAACAACTTTTAAACATTCAAGGCTTATACATTGCAGGTGTGATATAAATACACCATGAACTTTTTCTGATACTGGGGAACATGGATCCTGAGGCTTTGAGACATATTGAACGATTTATCTTTTCATTCCAACCAATTTTTACTCCTCTGAATCTAGAAAGCTCTCAAAACACAAAATGATTTAATACAAATGATGTAATTCTGTGTATATATTTTAGGCTTTTTCTTGCCAAAGTTCCATTTAAAAAAGAAAAAAGAAAAAATTATTCTCAGAAGACACTGCACATGATGAAAGCTATTTATATCCCTCCAGTCCTCCATTGCTCAAAATGAAAACCCCTTCTTAAAAGGTTGTCAACAAATGCTTCACTATAGTACAGTAAAGCATACTTTTTTAATGTGCCACAATTAATTGCAATGTTTGAGTTGATTGCCTCCATAAAAAAAAAAAAACAAATATTCTGATTGTGTAAACATAAGGAACACTTACACTCCACTGTTTTTATGTTACTTCAGGAATATACCAGCAAACTAAGATCATGGGTGAAAGGGTTTGAAGTTAATGTGTTTCTCTCAAGTCTTTTCATCTACATATTTTGATTAGGTGAAGAAATTAGTATATAATCTATATTAATTCAAGGCTGTGGATTTTTCTCCACAGTGGGATGAGAAATTAACTGTATTTGGAAAGCAACACGAAAACATGTACAATTTCTCTCAATAGCCATCCCCCGAACTTTAACAAACTGCTTGTTGAAATGAAAACTATGATATTATGAAGAATTGTAACTATTGAATGAACATAAAAATAGAAAATAGCAACGTTTAAGACGTTTGCTGTTCTTATTTTAGAAGATGACTACATAAAGCCAGCCTAAAGAGAGGGATAAGATTTCACATTTTATTGGCGTTTAGGGAAACTTTATACCCTGTCTCTGGAAAATCAGAAAGGGAAGTGGTTATAAGGAATCCACATAATAATGTATGGGAAAGCCAACTAGAATTTACAAGGGAGGGGACTCTGCTGGTGAATCAAAGAGCTGCCAAGTCACATGTTGCACAATTTATTAATCGTGGGCTGCTCCACCAGCCAGCAGTTTCTCCATTTTCTCCTCATTTATGACTGTATTCCCAGTAACCCACTAAATTATTTTCGGTGCAAAATATGTGTTATGAGTGAAAACACAAAACAGACAAAATTAGAAGAAAGTAAACATTTTGGCAGCTTTCAAAAGCAGGTGGGATGGGTCCAGATTGTACATTGTCTGCATTGTGAGCTTTTGATTTTAGCAAGGGGGTATTATTTTGTTGTTAAATATTACACAAGTCTCAGTTTGGTTTTTTAGAAATAACCACTCAGCCTAGTTTTGAAGTCCAGCGACTGTGGATCTTCTGGAGCTAAGAAACGTTATTTGCCCTTGACCTTGCTCCAGTTTCCCAGCTGTGACTCTAAGCCAAGTTTATAAAAGATTTTTGACAGAAAAGATGCTTTCAAGAGATTTCTCTGAAGACTGTCTTTACTCCAAAAAAGGCAAAACATCATTTTTCACCGCTGTTAGGATCTACCTCTGTGTGAATTTTCTTATTGAAAAAATTAAGCTCTATAATCGCCCTCTTTGATCTTTACTTGTAGCCAATATTTCCAAACACTGCATCTCTGTATAAATTCTGTAGTTCTGTAAACCTGAGTAAAATCGAACAAGAGATTTGTCAAATGCGTTCAAGACTTCCTGCTCTACCTTCCTTTTTGACCTTCTGTTGAAAGCTAAGAAACTGTTGACTGTGGTAGTTTGAGCTAAGCTAATACTAAGTTGTTGGGAGGAAAATCCTCTCTAAGAATTTCTCTCTACCAGTTCCTCTAAATGAAGTGCAACGGATCAAGGAAACATCAGCCCTGTCAGGTCCTACCAAACGTCTTTTTGAAATGCCGTGGCAGGCCTGCAGGGCACTGTGCTCTCCAGCCTCAGTTAACCTCCTGGAAGAGGGCAGTAGGAAAAGTATGTTTATTTATCCCTACCAGAAACACCAGAAACAGAAGATTTTTCTGAATGTTCTGTATTAACACTCTCTGCTTAAGAAAATTACACAGAAACGCCATGCTGGCAAAGGGAAATGGGGACACAAAGCCATCTGTGCCCTCACTGCTATTTGGGGATCTCTGGTGCACCTGCTCTTGTTTATCACACCCCTGGGGGCAGGACTCACAGGTTTCAATCAGGCTCATCCATTTCTGTCCCCATACCTTTTCTTTCCCAGAAGAGAAACCTCATTTGTTAGTACAGTGCATGAGCTCAGCCCCATGGATTGTGCTTCCTCCAAGTCCTTCTTTATCCTTCTTCTGTCCTTGCCCATCTTGTCTTTCCTCACTACTGCTGTGGAGCAGCAGAAACCTGCCATGCAAACATCCTCATCTCTGCCTTAGATCTCATCTAAGGGTCTTACTATCATTAGCACATTTTTTTTTTCTTTTGGCTCGTTTGCCATCTCTTTCTCTGCTGACTGTTGCCTTTTATTTACAAATAAAATGAAGACATCCTTTCTACTCCATTTACCCACTTCTCAATCTTTAGCCTTCTTGATCTTAAACTTCCAGAACATTAAACCTGGAAAGAAACTTGTAGAGCTTCATTCTAACTAAATTATTTTATTTTATTTTATTTTTTTTTTTGAGACAGAGCCTCAAGCTATGCCCCTGGGGAGAGTACCATGGCATCACAGCTCATAGCAACCTCCAACTCCTGGGCTCAAGCGAGTCTCCTGCCTCTGCCTCCCAAGTAGCTGGGACCACAGGCGCC
>CAUYQV010198380.1:0-11954 GCA_963574575.1 Galagoides demidoff | reverse complement strand
GCGCCTGTGGTCCCAGCTACTTGGGAGGCGGAGGCAGGAGACTCGCTTGAGCCCAGGAGTTGGAGGTTGCTATGAGCTGTGATGCCATGGCATTCTACCCAGGGGGATAGCTTGAGGCTCCGTCTCAAAAAAAAAAAAAAGAACGATGGGTTCAACCAAGTTTAGATTGCGAAGATTAAAACAAACACTTAACTCTTAAATGCCCAGACGTCAACAAACAGCCACAAGATTTAAGAATACTCCGGAAAACATGATGATACCATACCAACTAAATAGGGTACCAGTAACCAATCCTAGAGCAATAGAAATACATGACCTTTCAATAAAGAATTCAAAATAATTCTGAAGAAACTCAACTAACTTCAAGACAACACAGAGAAGGAATTCAGAAGCCTATCAGAGAAATATATATAGCAAAGATATTGAAATAATTTTTTTAAAAAAATCAAGCAGATATTCTGGAGCTTACAAATTCAATTGACAAACTGATAAATGCATGAGAGTCTCTCAACAACAGAACTGATCAAGCAGAAGAAAGAACTAGTGAGCTGGAAGACAGACTATGTGAAAGAAAATATATAGTCAGAAGAGAAAAAAGAAAAAATAAGGAAAAAGAATATGAATGCCTATAAGATCTAGAAAATAGCACCCAAAGGGCAAATCTAAGAGTTATTGCCCTTAAAGAAGACGTAGAGAGAACGACTGAGGTAGGTTTATTCAAAGAAATAATAACAGAGAACTTGCTAAATGAAAGTTACCAATATACAAGTACAAGAAGGTCCTAGAACATCAACCAGATTTAACTAGAACAAGACTACCTCCAGTCGTTTAACAAGCAGTCTCCCAGAAGTCACAGATAAAGAAAAGGTTCAAAGGAAAAAGAAAAAAATAACATATAAAGGAACTCCTATAAATCTGGCAGCAAACTTCTCAGTGGAAACTTCATAGGCCAAGACAGAGTCGCATGAAAGTGCTGAGAGAAAAAACCTTTACTATAGAATATTATATTGTGCAAAAATACCCTTCAAACATGAAGGAGAAACAAAGACTTTCTCAGACAAACAAAAGCTAAAGGATTTTATCGACACCAGACCTGTCCTACAAGAAATGCTAAAAGGAGTTCTTCAATCTACAAGAAACAGACATTAATGAACAATAAGAAATCATCCGATAGGGCAGCACCTGTGGCTCAAAGGAGTAGGGTGCCAGCCCCATATGCCGGAGGTGGTAGGGTTCAAACCCAACCCTGGCCAAAAACTGACCAAAAAAAAAATCATCTGATAATATATAACTCACTAATAAAAATAAATACACAAACACAAATCCTCTGGTGTTGTAATTGTGGCACATAAACCATTTATGTCTTGAGTAGGAAGATTAAAAGACAAACTTATCAGAAATAACTACAACTTTTTTAGAGAAAAATGATATGGATGGAAATAATAAAAAGTTAAAAAGCTGAGTGGGGGTGGGGTAAAGTTAAAGGGTAGAATTTCTGTTATATTTCTCTTTCCTTCTTTGTTTATAAGCAGAGCTGTCATTTTTTAAGATAATTGGTTATGAAATGCTTTTTGGTAACCTCAAATTTAAAATAGGTTTAAAACAGACACACAAAAATAAAAACCAAGAAACTGAAAACACTACTGGAGAAAATCACTTAACAAAGGAAGACAGGAGGAAGTAAGAAAAAAAGAGAGGACCATAAAACAATCAGAAATCAAATAACAAGATGACAGTAATAAGTGCTTACCTATCAATAACATTGACTGTGAATGGACCAAACTCTCCAGTCAACAGACACAGAATGGCTGAATGGATAAAGAAAACAACAGCCAAGAATCACACTGCACCTATAAAGATACACATAGACTGAAATAAAGGGATGGAAAAAGATAATCCATGTAAATGGAAACCACAAAAGACCAGAAGTAGCTATACTTCCATCAGATGCAACAGATTTCAATACAAAACTGTTAAAAGAGACAAAGAAGAGACAAATAATACCATTATTATGTAATGATAAAGATGTCAATTCAGCAAAATGATGTAACAATTTTAAACATATATGCACCCAACACTGGAACACCTAAATATATAAAGCAAATATTATCAGAGAGAGACAGATTCCCAAACAATAATTGTTAGAGACATCAATACCCACTTTCCTCACTGGATAGATCAGATCATTCAGACAGAAAATCAACAAAGCAACATTGGACTTAATTTGCACTATGAACCAAATGGACCTACTAGATACTTACAGAACATTTCATTCAACAGCTGCAGAATATATCGTCTTCTCAAATCACAGATCATTCTCAAGGATAGACCATATGTTAGCCCACAAAACAAGTCTTAAAGAAATTCAAAAAAACCTGAAATCATACCAAATATTTTCTCTGACCACAATGGAACAAAAATGGAAATCAGTACCAAGAGGAACATTGGAAAACATACAAACACATGGAAACTAAACAATATGCTCCTGAATGAACAATGGTCCATGAAGAGATTCAGAGGAAATTTAAAAATTCCTTGAAAGACTGAGTGTAGTGGCTCACACCTGTAATCCTAGAACTCTTGGAGGCTGAGGTGGGTGGATTGCTTGAGCTCAGGAGTTCAATCAAAACCAGCCTGAGCAAAAGTGAGACCCACCTCTACAAAAAGCAGAAAAACCAGCCAGGTGTTGTGGCAGGCACCGCAACTACTGCTGTGGTAGTCCCAGCTACTTGAAAGGCTGAGGGAAGGGAATTGCTCAAACCCAGGAGTTGGAGGTTGCTGTGATCTGTGATGCCACAGCACTCTACCCAGGGCAACAGAGTGAGACTGTCTCAAAAAAAAAAAAAAATTCCTTTAAACAAATGTCAATGAAAACACAACATATTAAAACCTTTGGGTTACAGAAAAAGCAGTAATAAGACGAATGTTCATAGCAAAAAGTGCCCAGATCAAAAAAATAGAAAAGCTTCACATAAACAACCTAATGATGCATTTCAAAGAATTAGAAATAGATAAGCAAAGCAAGTCCAAAATTAGTAGAAGAAAAGAAATAATAAAGATCAGAGCAGAAATAAAAGAAATTGAAACAAACAACAAAAATATAAAAGATCAACAAAACAAAGAGTTGATTTTTGAAAAGACAGACAAAATTGATACACTATTAGTCAGACTAAGAAAAAAAGAGAGAAGACCTAAATAAATAAAATCAGCGATGAAAAAGGAGACAGTACAACTAATACCACAGAAATCGAAAGGATGTTTAGAGACTACTATGAGCAACTATATGCCAATAAATTGGAAAGCATAGGATTAATTAAATCCTAGACATATACAACTCACTAAGATTGGACTGGGAAAAAGTCCAAAGCCTGACTAAGCCAGTGACAAGTATTAACATAGAAGCAGTAAGAAAAAATCTCCCACCAAAAAAAAGCCTAAGTACCTGATGGTTTCACAGCTGAATTCTTTCAAGCATTCAAAGAACGAATACCAATCCTGTTTAAATTATTCCAAAAAATCAATGAGGAGAGAATGCTCCCAAACTCAGTCTATGAGACCTGTTATCACTCTGATACCAAAACCAGACAAAGATATAACAAAAAAAGGAAACTGTAGGCCAATATCTCTGATGAACATTGATGCAAAAATCCTCAACAAAATAGTAGCAAACTGAATTCAACAATACTTTAAAAAGATTATTCATCATGATCAAGTGGGATTCATCCCAGGGATGCAAGGATAGTTCAACATATATAAATCAATGTGACATATCATTTCAACAGAATGAAGGACAAAAACCATATGATCATCTCAATTGATGCTGAAAAAGTACTTGATAAAATTCAACATCACGGCTCGGCACCTGTGGCTAAGGTGCCAGCCACATACACCTGAGCTGGCGGATTCGGATCCAGCTCGGGCCTGCCAAACAACAATGACGGCTGCAACCCCAAAATAGCTGGGCATTGTGGTGGGTGCCTATAGTCTCAGCTACTTGGGAGGCAGAGGCAGGAGAATTGCTTGAGTCTAGCAGTTGGAAGTTGCTGTGAGCTGTGATGCCACAGCACTCTACCCAGGGCGACAGCTTGAGGCTCTGTCTCAAAAAAAAAAAAAAAAAAATTCAACATCACTTCGTGATAAAAACTCAAAAACCTGGCTACAGAAGGAACTTACTTAAACACAGTTAAAGTCAAGTATGACAAGCCACAGCATGAATCATACCGAATGGGGAAAAAAATGAAAACTTTTCCTCTTAGATCTGAAATGAGACAAGGATGCTCAATTTCACCAGTGTTATTCAACACAGAACTGAAGTTCTAGCTAGAGCAATGAGACAAGAGAATGAAATAAAGAGGATCCAAATTAGAAAGGAAGAAGTCAAATTATCCTTGTTTGCATAGATAGGATCTACTTGGAAAGCTAACACAAGAGAATTGCCTAAGCCCAAGAGTTTGAGGTTGCTGTGAGCTATAACGCCATGGCACTCTACCAAGGGCTACAAAGTGAGACTCTGTCTCAAAAATAAACTAATTAATTAATTAATTAATTAAAGCCATGTATAATAGGCCCACAGCAAGTATCATACTGAATGGGGAAAAAATAAAAACCTTTCTTCTAAGATCTGGAACAAGGTAAGGATGCTCACTTTCACCAATGTTATTCAACATAGTACGGGAAGTTCTAGCTAGTGCAATCAGACAAGAGAATGAAAATAAACAGGGTCCAAATTAGAAATGAAGAAGTCAAATTATCCTTGTTTGCACAGATAGAATCTTTTATCCAGAAAAACCAAAGACTCCACAAAAAAACCTGTTAGAATTGATAAATAGCCACATGTGCTGGCTCACACCTATAATACCAGCACTTTGGGAGGCCAAAGTGGGTGGAAAGCTCATGAGTTCAAGACCAGCCCGAGCAAGACAGAGATCTCATCTCTAAAAAATAAAAAAAATAAAAAATAAAAATAGCCAGGAATTGTGGCAGGAAAATCACTTGCGCTCAAGAGTTTGAGGTTGCTGTGAACTATGACACTAGGGCACTTTACCAGGGGCAAGAAAGTGAGATTCTTATCTCAAAAGAAAAAAAAAAAAGAACTGATAAACAAATTCAGTAAATTTGCAGGGTACAAAATCAACACTGAGCCTGTAGCTCAGTGAGTAGGGCATTGGCCACATACACTGAAGCTGGCAGTTTGAGCCCAGCCCGGACCTGCTAAACAACAATGACAACTGCAACCAAAAAATAGCCAGGTGTTGTGGTGGGCACCTATAGTCCCAGCTACTGGAGAGGCTGAGTCAAGAGAATCACTTAAGCCAAAGAGTTTGAGGTTGTTGTGAGCTGTGATGCCAAAGCACTCTACCAAAAGCGACATTGTAAAACTGGGTCTCAAAAAAAAAAAAAGTAGCATTTCTATTTGCCAATGTAAATAATCTGAACATGAAACCAAGAAAGTAATCCCATTTACAATAGCTAAAAGTAAAATAAAATATCTAGCAATGAACTTATCCAAAGAAGTAAAAGATCCCTATCCTGAAACCTATAAAACACTGATGAAAGAAATTAAACAGGACACAAAAATGTAAAGATATTTCATCCTCATAGATTGGAGGAGGCACTATTGTTAAAATGTCCATACTACCCAAAGTAATCCACAGATTCAATGTAATTTCCTTCAAAATACCAAAGGCATCTTCACAAAAATAGAAACAATAATCCTAAAATTTATATAGAACCATAAGAGACCCAGACTAGCCACAGTCATCCTGAGCAAAAAGAACAAAACTGGAGGAATCACATTACCTGAATTCAAATTATACTACAGAGCTGTAGTAACCAAAACATCATAGTACTGGTATAAAAATAGACTAACAGACAATGGAACAGACTAGAGTACCCAGATATAAATCCGCACATATACGATGAACTTATCCTCAACAAAAGTGCCAAGAATATACAGTGAGGAACAGTCTCTTCAATAAACGGTGCTGAGAAAAATGGATATCCATATGCAGAAGAATGAAACACCATACATAAAAAAAATCAAAATGGATTAAAGATTAAATGTAAGACTTGAAATTATAAAACTACTGAAAGAAAACATTGGGGAAGCCAGTGTTTCCTGGTCTGTCGGGAAACATTCAGTGTCGTTCCAGTGTTTCCTGGTCTGTCAGGAGACATTCACCGTCATTCTCACCATAGCTTTGGTCCAAACTGCACCACAACCTCTCAGGAGACGTAGGTCCTCAGAGCCACCTTAGTGTTGGACTTGGGGCTGCAGGCAGTTCCGCAGCAGCAGCAGAACAGAATCGCTGGATGGACCCTTCCTGGGAAGTTTTGCTAATTTGCAACAGTTGGACAATATTCCTCATTAACATCTGTCTGTCAGCATAATTGTCACATGATTCCACTGTAGTGGCAGGGATTCAACTTGGAATTCTTTATAGAACACACCTGGATCCCAGTCTTTCAATGGCTACAAGGCAACCAGAAGTACCGGCTCTTGAGCCTAGTGGGCTTCTAGGCAAGATATCCCTGCCAATTGGGATATACCACTGGGCATTCAGCTATGACAATGCCCTTAAGGACCCTAAGCCCATGACTCCTCCTCCATTGAACATGGGCAGCATCCCCTCGAAGCTAGTGATCCAGAGCACAAGTATCAGGAAGGAGAGGCCAGTATATCTTCCCCTGCTAGGACTCTCATCAGGCATTGACAGTACGATAAGGTCCCAGTGGTGAAGGCTAAAACTACTCATGTCATCATTAATTCTCTGATCACAAAACAGACCCAGGAGAGCATTCAGTGTTTTGAATAACAGGCAGGGCTGAGAGATGCTGGCTACACACCCACAAAAGCCTCACCACCAAGGAGAGCAAGCACCTTGGAGTGGTGGCAGAAGCACTCCACAAACTAAAGCTATAGAGCAGAGAGATAACAAAAGAAGAGAAGCAGCCCGTGTCAGCCCAGCCTACCCCAAGCAGCACCTGTCATTCTTCACCCAAGCATAGGCCCAGAGGCTGGTTCATTTCTGTTTTTTCCACAGCTTTACCTGGCCCAAATCCCAGCACCATGGATTCTGGAAGTGGAAATAAGAACAGAAATCCAGCTCGGCACCTGTGGCTCAAGTGGCTAAGGCGCCAGTCACATACACCTAAGGTGGCGAGTTCGAATCCAGCCCGGGACCACCAAACAACAATGATGGCTGCAACCAAAAAATAGCCAGGCATTGTGGTGGGCGCCTGTGGTCCCAGCTACTTGGGAGGCTGAGGCAGGAGACTCGCTTGAGCCTAGGAGTTGGAGGTTGCTGTGAGCTGTGATGCCACGGCACTCTACCCAGGGGGACAGCTTGAGGCTCTGTCTCAAAAAAAAAAAAAAAGAACAGAAATCCATCAAATAAATGGAATTTCACTGGACCAAGATCCCTCCAGAATTATGATTCCACCCAGGCCTACTGCAGAGCCCAGAAACCCTCTCCAATGGAACTGATCCAAGCCCAGGCCACTAGGATGGCTGAAGATCCAGCAAGCTTCAAGCCACCCAAGATGGATGTCTCAGTGATAGAAGGGAAGAAACAAACCCCACGGACCCATAATCTCAAACCCTATGACTTCAATGTGCTCACACCCACTGGCTTCTAAAGCTCTCTGTTCCAGGGATTCTAGAGCCCTTCCCTTTAACCTTGGCTCTGACATAGGAAAGGTATATTTTTAAAAAAAAGATCTCTTTAACTGAAGCTACACCTGAAGACATAATTGGTTTTTGAGAAACAGTAGTTCAGAGTTTGCCCTTGTGTAGAAGAAGCCACTTTGTACTGCTTTAAAGTTAGATTAAATTTCAGCAGTTGTGTATGGGGACTTCATGATCTATTTTTGTATTATTTACCCTAGATAGGACCTTGATCATTGCTTACTGAGGCAATTAATGTTTGTGCTGCTCTAAAAACACAGGCTTCTCCTTCTTTTACCACCATCAATGTGAGCACTGACAAATCATGGCATAGAGGTGCTCACTGACTAGTTCAGATAATTTTAGGCCTCTTGATGGCTGGTGCTGTGTTCCAGCCTTGTCAGGTAGGTGGGCCTAACTTCTGTTTGAGACCTGGGTACAGTTAAAAGCTAGACTTGGTAGGGACCTTTCTTTTCAGGCTGAAACTGGAGTCATCTTGCATTTTGGTAGATCTAATAGACACTTTGTCCTACAACCACTTCTTCATGTGGTACCTCCTGGGCCAGTGCTAATGGAGGAATGTTTCTTTTTTATGCCACAGAACAAACACTAGTCTGGCATATGCTTTCTTGTACTTTAATGTGAGATAACTCCAATTTGGTTGAAAACTTTCTAAGGGAGAAAATTCAATCTACTGATTTGATAAATGGATGTTAAGATAGTAACTTTAGTTAGTCTTGAGTTCATATGAAAGTAGTATCACCTTGTTTTGATTTCCTTGTTCATCATCAGGTTGGAGCCTAAAACTTTTTTGGAGGGGTAGAGACAGAAGAGTTCAAAATTCTTTGTATGAAAGCATTTGTCACCAAAATGAACCTCTCACCTTTATGCAGTGAAAAAAGAGAAAGAAAATAGGGAAACTGCCTTTTTACTTTTCCTCACTGTGTACATGTTCAGTCACTGTCTTGAACACTGCTTCATACTTGATTTGGATAATATTTTATCAGTACACAGAGAGCTTATCTTTCCATAAAGATGCCCTGGAGCCTAAAATTATCAAAACAATTAATTTATTTGTTTTCTGTCTCTTATTTTGACAATAAAAATCCTTATGACTTTCTCAAAAAAGAAAAAAAGAAAGAAAAAAAATTGGGGAAACATTGGTCTGGGCAAGGACTTCTTCAGTAATATATTTTCAAAGCACAGGCAACCCAAGCAAAATTAGATAAATAGGATCACATCATGCTAAGAAGCTTCTGCACAGCAAAAGAAACAATCGACAAAGGGAAGAAAAACCTACATAATGGGAGAAAATATTTGTAAGCTACCTGTCTGACAAGGAATTAATAACTAGAATATATAAGGAACTCCAACAACTCACCAGGAAAATATTGAATAATCTGATTAAAAATGGGCAAAGGATCTGGATAGATGTTTCTCAAAAGAAAATACACAAATTGTGAATAGGTATATGAAAAAAAATGCTCAATTTCATTTAGTCATCCCAGAAATGCAAATCAAAACTAAATTGAGATATCATCTCACCACAGTTAAAATAACTTTTATAAAAAAAAGGTAGGCAATAATGAATGTTGGTGAGGATAGGGAGAAAGGGAAACTGCTGTACACTGTTGGTGGGGACGTAAATTAGCACAACCTCTATGGAGAACAGTATGGAGGTTCTTCAAAAAGCTAAAAATAGGCTCGGTGTCTGTGGCTCAAGTGGCTAAGGCGCCAGCCACATACACCTAAGGTGGCAGGTTCAGATCCAGCCCGGGCCACCAAACAATGATGGCTGCAACCAAAAAATAGCTGGGCGTTGTGGCAGACACCTGTGGTCCCAGCTACTTGGGAGGCAAAGGCAGGAGACTTGCTTGAGCCCAGGAGTTGGAGGTTGCTGTGAGCTGTGATGCCACAGCACTCTACCAGGGGGAGAGCTTGGAGGCTCTGTCTCAAAAGAAAGCTAAAAATAGAACTACCATATGATCCTGGAATCCCACTGCTGGGTCTGTATCCAAAAGAAGGGAATTGAAAAGATATCTGTACTTCCATTTTATTTGCAGCACTATTCACAATAGCCAAAATTTGGAATTAACCTAAGTGTTCATCAACAGATGAATGGATAAAGAAACTGTGGTACATAAACACTGTGGAATATTGTGTAGCCATGACAGACAACAAAATCCTACCATTTGCAATAAAATGGAGAACATGATGTCAAGTGAAATAAGCCAAGCACAGAAAGGCAAATCTTTCACATTCTCACTTATATGTGCAAACTAAATATTAAAAACAATAGATCTCATGGAGACAAAGTAGAATGATGGTTTCCAGAAGCTGTGAAGGATAGTAGGAAAGCAGGGATAAACTGGGTATGGTTAGGTTAATAGGTGCTAAATGTAGTTAGATAGAATGAATAATATTTGATAGCACAACAAAATAATTGTAACCAATAATAAATTAGGATATACTTTAAAATAACTAAAACAGTGTAATTGGAATGTTCCTAACACAAAACAATAAATGCCTGAGGTGATGAATATTATCCTGATTTGATTCATTCACATCATATGCCTGTATCAAAACATCACATGTGCCCTATTCAGGATATACAACTATTATGTACCCATAATAATTAAAAAATTTAAAAAAGAAAAACACTACAGATCAATATCTGTTATGTACTGCACACAAAGTCCTCAACAAAATACTAGCAAAATAAATCCGGTAATATAAAAAATACATATATATCCTATGATCAATAATGCAGCTTGATTTAATATCTCAAAATAAAATAAAACATCATATCAAAAGAATAAAAAGCAATTTACATGATCATTTCAAGGGGCACAGAAAAAGCACTTGACAAGACCCAACAACCTTCCATGATTAAAACACTCAACAAACTAGGAAGAGAACTTCTTTAATATGATAAAGAGCATCTCAAAAAAAACCCATCAGTGATAGCATACCTAATTGCAAAAGATTAAATCCATCTCCCATAATATCAGGAACAAGAAAAGGATGTTCCCTCTTCACCACTTCTACTCAGCATTGTAATGGAGGCTCTAATTGGGGCAATTAGACAAGAAAGGAAATAAAAAGCAACCAGATTGGAAAGGAAGAATTGAAACTATACCTTAATTGCAGATGACATGCTCTTGTATATATAAAATCCTAAGGGATCCTTTAAAAAACTATTAGAACTAATACATGAGTTCAGCAAATCTATGATCAGGTTATCCAGAAAAACAGAACTAGTAGGATAGCATATATAGAAATAGATTATAAGAAATTGGTCCATGCAATTACAGAGGTTTACAAGTCCAAAATCTACAGTGTAAGCCAATTGGCTCGAAACCCAAGAAAGTCAATTATTACAGTGGTAAGCCAGGCACGGTGGCTCATCCCTGTAATCCTAGCACTCTGGGAGGCCAAGGCAGGTGGATTGCCTGAGCTCAGGAGTTCGAGAGCAGCCTCAGTTAGAAAAAGACCCTATCTCTAAAAATAGCTGGGCTTTGTGGACAGTGTCTGTAGTTCCAGCTACTAAGGAGGCTTAGACAAGGGGATCACTTAAGAGAATTGATTCTTGAGAACCTCAAGAATTTGAGGTTGCTGTAGCTATAATGCCAGGGTACTCTACTGAGGGTCACAAAGAGAGATTATCTAAAAAAAAAAATTACAGTGGTAGTCTGAAGGTAGGCAGTTTGGAGATCTAGGAGAGTCAATGGGCGGATGAAGTCTAAAATCAGTTTGCTGGAGAATTCCCTCTTGTTCAGGGATGCCAGCCTTTTTGTTCTTTGGAGTCTTAGTTTTACTTTACTCAGAATAATCTGCTTACAGTTCAATAATACAAGTGTTAACTTCATCCACTACCACCCTCCAAATTGACACATTTAATTAACAATCCCAATAAGGTTGCAGAATACAAAATCAATATATAAAATTCAATTGCATTTCTATATACTTGAAATGAATAAAATGAAATGAAATTTTTAAAATTCTATTTACAATAGTACAAAAAGGGCTCGGCGCCTGTAGCTCAATCAGCTAAGGCGCCAGCCATGTATACCTAAGGTGGTGGGTTTGAATCCCCAGCCTGGGCCCGCCAAACAACAATGATGGCTGCACCAAAAAATGGCCGGACGTTGTGGTGGGCGCCTGTGGTCCCAGCTACTTGGGAGGCAGAGGCAGGAGACTTGCTTGAGCCCAGGAGTTGGAGGTTGCTATGAGCTGTGATGCCATGGCACTCTACCCAGGGGAATAACTTGAGGCTCCGTCTCAAAAA
>CAUYQV010198379.1:0-23524 GCA_963574575.1 Galagoides demidoff | reverse complement strand
ACTATTATTATTATTGCTTAATACTTTGTTGCAGCAATTGTCTGATTTCTTTTCTGAATGTATTTATCTTCATTCATTCTTTATGAGGTTTTTGTTTCTAGTCCTTATCTTAAACATTGTTATTGTTGTTAAATTTTAAGCCTTTTTAATTCTGTGAAGGCAAAAAGTGGAAACCTAATAATCACATGTATATGTAAAAATAAAAAAAAATTTTAAAAAGTATGATTTAATTGGTCTGGAGGTACACATAGATACTGGCACTTTATTAATATAATAACCCTTTGTAATTTTAATGCCTAGCTCAGTTTGAGAACCACTGTTTTAGGTCAACTAAAAAGGGAGTAAGGAAACAAGAACTTTAATGTGTCTGCACACATTCAGCTTCTCAAGCAGCTTGTTTATGAATGCTACTAAACATTACCAGAAAATTAACCAGCATTACCTGAAAATTAGCCATTGATTCTCAGGGAGAAAATACCAATACAGAATCTTAGGTTACAATTAATCAGTCTGTCAAATTGGATTAGTCCTCACTGTGACATTCATGGGACATGTTCCAAGAATATGCCATGTTAGAATCCTTAACACAGACAGCTTTCAAAGCCAAGGTGAACTGGACTTTTATGTACAGGTAGAAATACAGTATTAGTCTGATCTGCATTGAGGCTGCTAGTGGAAGAGACAGGACAGGATAAGTTAGGATAAGAGGATAATGCCATGCCCTAACGCTTATGATATTATCATGGTTTCCTGATTCTACTATTGTTGTTAATTTTGTTATTTAAGAAAGGTCTTTTGTTTTTCTCAAAGTAAAACTTTAGGAGTACGATAGTATCATATATTGATAATTTACCATAAACTAGGAACTATACTAGGTGATTTACTTTTGCCCCAACTTTTATTTAATCCTTCCAAGAATCTTATGAAGTAAATATTGCCAACTGCACTTTATAGATTAGGAAATTAGAGCCCACAGAGTTTTGTTACTTCTCCAAGTTTCTTACTGATTCCATTTCTCTGGGATATAGAATATGAACTCACAATGGCATGGTTTGAGTTGCCATATATAAATCAGTGAGTTAACCAGTTCAACAAATACCCGTTGGTTGACTAACAGGTGAAAGGAGCTGGGCTAGGCTCTGGATCGACTGAACTTTCCCTGCATGTTATAATTTAGATGTATTTTTTAAGGAGTGGGTTTACTCTATTTGCTTTGAAACTACACTAGGCACTTAGCATATGACCAAAGAACAATTAACTTAAAAAATGAAGTGGGATGTTTATAATTAAAAATATTTTATATCAATAGATTTAGGGGTTACAAGTGGTTTTTTGATACATGGAGGAATTGGATAGTGGTGAAACATCAGTAAACTGTCGTGCATATAGTATTGTACCTGACAGGCAATTTTTGATCCCTCACCTCTTTCTCCTGTGTCTCCACCTGTGCATCTCCGAAGCTCATCGTAACCGCTCTGCGTGACCACGTGCAGAGCTCCTGCTTATGATGTTTTCCATTCCTGAGACACTTCACTTAGGGTTATGGCTTCCAATTCTGTTCAAGTTGTTGTGAAAGACGTTATTTCTTTTTTTTTTTTAATGACTGAGTAGTACTCCCTGGTGTGTGTATGTATGCCACGTTTTCTTTACTTGTTCATCAGTAGATGATCATTTGTGTTAATGACCCATATCTTTTGCAGTTGTGAACTGTGCTGTGATTGACATACACGTGAATGTGTCTTTTGACATAATGAGTTCGTTTCCTTTGGATGGATACCCGGTAACGGGATTGCTTGATTGAGTGGTAGGTCTACTTTTAGCTCTTTGAGAAGTCTTTAGGTTGTTTTACTTAGGAATTGTTCAAATTACAAAGACTAATGAAATTGTACCTTCCTGATAATTTCCTTTTCCTTAGAAAAGTAAAATATACCAGTAAAAACTTTTTAAAATGCAACCTAACTTGGACTCCCAGATGGTTCCAGTGAGTATTTAGTTTTGGAGAGTGTGTCTTGAGTTAATTCAGTTCTTACTTCATGTTACTATTTTTAATAAAAATAGCACTCTTAATAAGAAAGGGTAACTAGTCTAAACAATTGACATTTATTTAGATACTTGCTTTAGAATGTTTTCTACTCATTGAAAGATAAGAAGAAAATAAACTGGGTAATGGCTATTAAAGACTGGCTGGCTTAGTTTTTCATAGAGATAACATTTTCCAAATTACTGAGTTATATTGAAAATGAAGGGCAAGCTCCTTGTTGGGTGAAAGTGTTAGAATAGCCCTAATGCAGAATCTCATTAAAGCAACTGTCAGGATTCCTCTATTTTACCATCACCTGCTCTATTCTTGAATACGCAACTGTCGTTTTGAGTGAGTGTACTGCCAAAGAGGCATTTACAAATAAATGAAAAATGTCACAATTGATTTCAGTCCTTCCAGAATACCGTGTGACAGCTTTGTCACAAACTGTCTTTGTTACTTGCTGTTTTAAGTCTCCCAGTTGGACATTGGAAATAGCTTTTGATGGGTTAGGGACTTTTTCATTTGACCCCAGGTAAGTCCTCTATTGGTGACCATTTATAAATATTTGTAAAGCTATTTGAACAGTTAGAAAAATGAAAACCCTTGCCCGCTTTCTCTTTGTAACTGCTGTTTTTATCAAAAAGCATTCAGATGCCAATAGTTTACATACATATTTGGTCTTTTGGGGAAATTATTCTCATTACATAGCATTGTGGAATTATGCAATTGTATTTTACCTTCTCTTCCACAATACAATGTTTTTTATATTATGCCAAATCTATAATTTATAAATAACAATATTATTTGTAAATAAGACATCTAGCTATGCTTTTCCTGTATTTTGAAATAATTCAATAAATGCCTATATTTCTTTTGAGTATTTATCTTTCAAATAATTTAGATATAAATCATTGCTATACTTTCCTTATTTTCATCACTGTAAACCAGTCCACCAGCATTGTTGCCATCATACTGACATTACTAAGGGCTGATACTGAGACATGCTGTGCTAAGCAATTATATGATTAGCTTATATAAATATAGCACAAGGATGTTTGAATTATAAGTTAACATGGATTTAGAAAAAATGATAACTAATTAGAAATTGCCAGCAGTTGTTTTTTGATTATGGCTATTAAATTAAAGGAAAGTTAATCTTCATATAATTATACTTTAAGAGATTTTAATCAGTATAATTAGCTTTAGATCATGCTATCTTGAGATTATTTAGTTTACCACTGTCGAAAGATCAATTAGAAATATTATGTTTCCTTAGAAAACAAAAGTTAAAGCAACTTATTCATTTAATGTATATTTATTGAGCATTATTAAGTGTCAGGTAGTTTACACTGAGGACATGATGGTGAAGATGGTGTGTCTACTTGGTAAAACTTAACAGTCTAGTGGGAGTTAGTTAAGAAAACAGCCAAGTACAACATAGTGTAATGCATAAAACAATGGGAATAGCATGGATTGCTGTGTGAGAAATGAGGCAGACACCTCAGCAGCCTGGGGCCAAGTGGCAGGAGAAGGTAGAGGAATATTAATTTTTGTTTATAAAAGAGATATTGGTCTGTAGCTTTCTTTTTGGGTGTGTCCTTTCCTGGCCTGGTGTCAAGGTGATACTGGCTTTGCAGAATGAGTGGGAAGGTTCCCTCCCTCTCAGTGTCATGGGTAACTCTCTGCAGTGTGGGTGTCAGCTCTGCCCTGTGGGTCTAGTTTATGCATGAGGAGATTTTTTTAGTATTCACAGATGATGTTTTGTATTTCTGTGCTATCAATTGTAATATGTCCTTTTTCATTTCTGATTGATCTTATTTGCGTGCTTTCTTTTCTATTCCTGGTTAATCTGGCAAGAGATCTACCAATTTTATCTTTTCATAGAACCAACTCGTTGTTTCACTGACCTTGTGCATTTTTGTTCCACTTCACTTAGTTCTGCTCTGACCTTTGTTATTTCTTTTCTTCGGCTGGCTTTGATTTGCTCTTCCCTTTCTAGTTCCTTGAGATGTGTATGATATTAGGTTCTTAATTTATAACTTTTCTTAATTTTGGATGTAGGTATTTAAGGCTATGAATTTTCCCTGTAGGTATGCTTTTGCTGAGTCTGGAAGATTTTAATAGCTGTGTCCCCTTTGTTGTTCAGTTCAAGGACTATTTTGATTTTTATCTTATGCTGGTTAGGCATGTGGCTCATACCTGTAATCCTAGCACTCTGGGAGGCTGAGGCAGGTGGATTGCCTGAGCTCAGGAGTTTGAGACCAGTCTGAGCCAGAGTGAGACTCTGTCTCTAAAAACAGCTGGGTGTTGTGGCAGGTGCCTGTAGTCCCAGCTACTCAGAAGGCTGAGGTAAGAATCACTTGAGCCCAAGAGTTTGATGTTGCTGTGAGCTGTGATGGTATGGCACTCTACCCCATAAAGACTGAGTCAGAGACTGTGTCTAAAAAAATAAAATGAAATTAAAAAAAATTAAAAATTTATTTCCATCTTAATTTCATTGTTGTATCAATACTTGGTCAGCAGCAGGTTGTTTAATTTCCATGACATTGTGTAGAATAGAGTGTTATTCTTGGACCTGATTTGTAGCTTTAATCACTATGGTCTGAGAAGATACATGGTATGATTTCAATTTTTTTCTAATTTTTGGGACATCTTTAATAGCCTAACATATAATTAGTTTTAGAGAATGTCCTATGTACTAATGAAAAAGATGTATATTCAGTAGTTTTGGGGTAGAATGTTCTAAAAATATCTATTAGCTTCCTTTGTTCTAGGGTCACATTTAAGATCTGTATTTCTTTATATATCCCATGTGAATACAGATACAAAATCCTCAATTAAATGTTAGCAAACCAAATTCAACCACACATAAAACAAACAAATAGAAACAATTACCAAGTGGGCTTCATCCCAGGGGTGTAAGAATGGTTCAAAATATGTACATCAATAAATGTGATACACCACATAAACAAAAGCAAAATTGGAGGCCGTGTGATAATCTCATAGATGCAGAAAAAGCATTTGACATAATATACCAGCATTTCATGATAAAAACCCTCAACAAAATAGGCATAGAAGGAACATATTACAAAATTGTAATATCCACTTATGGCAAACCCACAGTCAACATCATATGAATGGGGGAAAGTCGAGAGCATTACCCCTAAGAAGTTGATGAGTGCTCACTGCCACGTATAAGTCCTAGCCAGAGCAGTCAGGCAGAAGAAGGAAATTAAAAGAATTCAAATTGAGAAAGAGGGGGTCAAACTATTGCTTTTTGCTGATGATATGATTCATATCTAGAAGACCCCAAAGATTCCTGGAATTGATAAATAAGTTCAGCAAAGTTTCAGGACATAAAATCAATGAACACCAATCAGTAGGATTTCTATATACCTGCAAGGGTCAAGCTAAGAGTCAAATTAAAGGCTCAATACCATTCACAATAGCTACAAAGAAAATATGTAACCAAAGAGGTGAAAGATCCCTCCGGGGAGAACTACAAAGCACTGAGGAAAGAAACTGTGAATAACACAAACAAATGGGGAAACATCACACTATGGATTGGTAAGAGTTGACATTGTTAAAATGTCCATACTACCCAATGCCATCCCCATCAAAATACCAATGGCATATTTCACAGATCCATAAAACATAATTTTGGGCTTCATTTGGAACCAGAAAAGAGACCAAATAGCTGAAGAAATTCTAAGTAAAAAGAGCAAAGCTGGAGGCACCATGTTACTAGACTTCAAACTTTAGTACAACACTGCCACAACCAAACCAGCATGGTATTGGCATGAAAATAGAGAGAGAGGACAATGAAATAGAATAGAGAACCTGCGTCTGAAACCAACTAATTTTTGACAAAGCAGACATCCCACACTGGGGAAAAGAAGCCCTATTCAGTAAAAGGTGCATGGAAAATTGGAACTCATCTTCAAAAGAACGAAACAAGACACTTATCTCTCGCCACTCTCAAAAATTAATTCAAGGTAAATGAATTAAAGGTAAGTCATGAAACTAACTCTAAGGATGCTGGAAGAAAACGAAGGAAATCTCTTCTAGACATCTGTGTAAGCAAAGAAGCCCCCAATGGCAATCACAATAACAATGAAAATAAATAAATGGGGCGTCATTAATTTAACAAGCTTCTGCACAGCTAAGGAAATAATCAACAGAGAAAATAGGTAGCCTTCAGAATGGGAGAAAATATTTGCAATCTACATATCCAGTAAAGGACTAATAGCCAGAATCTCCAAATCATCAAGAAGGAAAAACAAACAGGCATGAACAAAAGTTTTTCAGATGAAGATAGACAAATGATGGTCCCCTAATATATGACAAAATGCTCAACATTACTAATCATCAGGGAAATGCAAATTAAAACCACACTGACATATCACTAAATGCCTTTTATTAAAAAGTTCAAAAACAAAAGATGCTGGCATGGATCCAGAGAGCAAGGAACTCTCATACACTGTTGGTGGGACTGCAGATTAGTACAACCCATATGAAAAACAATGTGGAGATTTTTCAAAGAACTAAAACTGTTAATGTACCATTTAATCCAGTAATCACACTACCAGATCTCTTCCTAAAGGAAAATAAATCATTTTCTCAAAAAGATATCTGCACTTGAATGTTTATTTCAGCATAATTCACAATTCAAAGATGTGCATCAACCCATATGCCCATCAATTCATGAGTGGATTAACAAATGTGGTATATGTACTCCTGGAGTACTACTCAGCCACAAATAAGGATGGGTTAATAGGGTTAATACCTTTTGCAGCAATTTGGAAAGAACCAGAGACCATTATTCTAAGCATAGTATCTCAAGAGTGGGGAAATACATGCCATGTGTACTCTCTAATAAATTGGAACTACGTGATGGGCACACAAAAGTGCAGAGGAATGTAAAAGTCACTGGCAATCAAACAGGGAGGAGGGGATGAGAGGGGGCAAAACTTTACCTGTTGTGTCCAATGAACATTATTTGAATGATGGGCACAAATAATGACTTGACTCAAACCAGGTATTAAAAACACTTGTATCCCCTTGATATTTTGGAAGAACAACAACAACAGCAGCAAAATGTTGGCTACAGAATAGTTCATGATGTTTGAAATATAGTGCTTAAGATAGGGAGCCTTATCTAAACAGTTAAGGCAGCTGCAGATTATTCTCAGAATAATTATCCTCAGAATGTTCTCATGAGGCATATTTAGGAACTCGTTTATAGTTTTGAACAGTGACATTTAAATTGGAAAGACTTCATATAATATTGGACAAAGCCAGGCTGGTGAAATTCCCATAGAATCTGCTCACCTTGTCTAATTCACCTTGAATCCCCAGCATCAATTACAATACTTTGCCCATAGCAGGCTCTCAATATTTATAGTGTAGAATGACTAAATCGAATGTAGAAATTTAACAAATGGATAGGTTCACCCCAAAGAGGCTCTTTCAAACTACTGATGAGTGTTTATGACCGTACACTCTTTTTCCCTGATCAGTGGTCATAAATGGCAACATTCCTGTCCATGGCTCCTCTTTACTTTTAGATTCACAGTGAGATTCTCAGCACAGAAAATCAATATGAAATGCAATTTTTAAAATACTCAGTAAATTTGGAAATAAACAATTATGTGTCAGTAAAATCTCTTTAAACAAACTAAAAGAAGATTCACTCTTTTGTTAAAGAAGAAACTGAGAATAAATGAAGAAAATTTGGGTTTAAACACATGAAATTCTGCAGGGAATTGAGCAGTCATCCCAGCAGCACAGAATCAGGTATTGGCTCTTGACTTTAAAACCAGTCTGAGGATAAAGAGTCATGAGCTGGTTGTTTCAATAAGCCCAACACATTTTGGTAGGTCCCTTAAATTTTTTTTTTTCTCAAAATGGAAATAACTTTTAAAAACATAAAACTTAACTATATATAATATTGAAGCAAGAAAGAAAAATATGAACAAAGATGCCAAGATGCATAGTACATCTATCAACCTCAGAATCTCTCTTGTTCACAGAGTAATCTGTGAAGGGAGGAGGGAAGCTCTCTAAGAAAGGCTTCCTGGTGTTTTGAAATAATGGACATCTGTCTGACTTGCCATCAGTCATAATGTAGCTTTAGAATGACCGAATTTTAAGAAGGCTAATGGAATAGTAGAAAGGGCAGAAACAGGGCAACAGAACTGAGAAGTACTGAGGGCCTGATGTTCCCTAACATACACAGTCGCACTGAGCATTGAGGACTTGACTTCAGGAAGACAGTGTAGGAACTCGGCACCCACAACCAGAGATCAACATGGGTCTTGGTATAAGATCTCAGTTTAGCAGCCTGGCCTCTCCCATCTGCAGCTTGTCTGGGTAAAATACTCTGACTAATGAGATCAAATTTGAAGTACAAAGACATTCTAAATATCTCCATAATGCCACAAAAATATGTTTTTAACATAAATATGACCATCTGTCTTCAATAGCAAGTATGGGTTTCTAATGAGTAAAATACACATTTGATTATTTTCTTTAATGTAAAATAGAGCCCAAAGAAATTATCTAAAAATCTGTAACACCTTATCACATACAAGACCCCTTTACCAGCAAATAGGAATTTCTAATACATAAAAATGATTATTTTCTTTACTGTGAAAATGAGCTCAAACTAATCATAAAAAGCACGGATTTTTAATGTATTTGGCATCAATAACTGAAACAAAAGTTCACAAATAAAATTTCTTCTAATAATAGAAAAAAATGAATAGGCAGAGATGAGACCAGGCCTGACAGTAGGATGGGTAAACCCCTGTGGGCGGAGGCCAGCCGGGTGAAGGTCCCAGCGGAGGCATTCTGCCTTGCTTGGGGTCATTTCCTGTTCTTATTCTGTCTGTTGGTTTCTTCTTATGCTTCCACCTCTGGATTCTGACAGTACCTGTTCTGTAACGTTACTTTGGCAGGCAGCCTTAATGTACACTTTAACAAACTCTTCATGCCAAATTTTCTCTTTAAGTTACTAAAGTTAATTGTTAAAAAAAAATTGCAGAGCAAGTGGAACAAAATTGTTGCAGGAAAGCTACAGTAGGCAAGCACAGCACTGGCAGGGAGACTTTTGTGAATCTTGCATACAACGTTAGAAGCTAGCTTGTTGACAAGGAAAACTTTAATTATTTTAATTGTTTCTACAATGGGGTGTAAATCTCATCCACTCCATTTGTGCTAACATGCCTAATTTGGCTTGTTTTCCTTTAATACAGCAACTGTATGCAAATTTACAGGAACTGAGACAAAAGCAGTTCTATTGCATTAGGACAAAGCTTTTTCCAATAATACCACCAACCTGTTGCCTGGAGACTAGGGACTTTTCATGTGGGTTTTCTTAATAAGTATTTTTTATTTATCTAAGGAGCTACACCCCATCTCTGTACCTTTTGCTGTATGGAGTTCGAAGGGGAAAATTAAAATAAAATGTCTTTCAAAACCGTGATGATGCACTTTCTGTTTGGGACACACATTTATCCACTGGAAGTGACGTTTTACACACCATAGAAGCAAACCTTTTCCCACATTCCCTTCTCTTACCGTATTTCTCCTCTTTAATTCCAAACTCTTACTGAGTATTTATCCTTAAAACATTCCATTTCAAGTAACATGGATTTCAAGGAAAGATTTTCTGAAGCCCTTTTCTCTTGATACTTATTGTGTCACACTTGACATTCCATTCAGTTTTAATTTTATTTAAATTTAATTGGGAATGAAGCAAGATATAAATTATAAAGAGCGTGTACTGATGAATTCTGTTGACAGACTGTTTTTTGATTACCATCTATCTGAATGATCTTTGAAAAATTTTACATATTGATTTATGTTCTAAATTAGAAAATCTGAATGTGCAACAACATAGCTTGATGTGTGCAAAAGCACCAGTTCCCGTCAGAAAGTTGAAAAGTGAGGGTTACATAACCGGTGGGGGAAGAGCCAAGGGATTTGACAGCGTTCTAAGTATGTATCTTTGGGAAACATAAAAAGTATTAATTATTCAACATGTTTTGAATGTGCAGTATACACATGAAAATGCACTGAATGCTGTGACCTCTTTTTAAAAAAATAGTTAACCGAAAAGCACTAACTGGGCTTCATTTATGATTTTTATCTTCGTGGAATGTAGCATGTTTCCTGCCATACTGTTTCCAATTATAGGAAAACATGGTAGGTAGCGAGAAATAATACGGAATCTGTGAATAGGAGCATACTTTAAAAATGCTAAGCTCCAGGTGAGGGCATGAGTTTATGCGACTCATGCAGGGGTCCTCAAGCTTTTTAAACAGGGAGCCAGTTGACTGTTCCTCAGACCGTTGGAGGGTCGGACTGCAGCCCCGGGACTAGTGGGCTGCTAAGCAGGACAGGCAGGCGAGGCAAAAACACCCTGCGGGCAGGATAAATGTCCTAGGTGGGCAGCATATGGCCCAGGGGTCATAGTTTGAGGAAGCCTACAGAGGCTAAGTATGCAGTGCTGTGGAAATTTCAGAGAAGGCATTTTAGAGGTGAGATGGCGTGAGCTGGGGAGAATTGGGTTACAGAAGTAAATTAAAAAACTCTCTGGGATGACAAACATCAACCACAGAGGCCGCTGTTCAGCAGGAACTGTCCGGCAGATGCAGAGCGAGGAGGGAAACATTAGAGATAGGACCAGAGGGTTTGTTCTGGGCAGCTCCCGAAGTGGAAGTGCGGGAAATAGGGCGAGCTTGGGTCCTGGGCTCTGGGCTGCCGCCAGTTCGTAAGGTGGCACCATTAGGATGCGATGGTCTTCTGAGAAGTTACCCGGAGGTGGACGGGAAGTACAGTGGCCAGCTGGGGGAGGGTGTGGACTGTGGTTCGTGTGTCCTGGGTGAGGTCGGCCAAATTAGTGGGGTGGGAGGTGAATGAAGAAATACAGTCTGGATAATTAAGATATATTTTACTGATACTTATTGCCTATTTACAAATATAGTGTAACAATTAACTCATTCCAGAGACAGTAATTAGCAATCAGGCTAAATTACTTTGATTACCTCTTTTACGTTTAATTGAAAACATTTTAAGAACGCCTCTCTCTAAGATGTTATACAGACCATCTAGGTGTTTCTTTCGCTTTTCTTTCGTCCTTTCTCTCCTTCAGTTTTTTCCCTCTTTTTCTTTTCCACTTTCTCTTCTAAAAGAACAAAATTTGAGGATAGGTTTTACTAAATTATTTTTTCAAATTAATCTTCATTTTCAGGAAGTATTAAATAAACATAGTCTAAAAATCATATAGACTTCAAATTAGAAAACACCCCCAGCAACTCCCTAAAACCGCTCTCCCCACTGCAACCCAGTCTTGACTGTCCAGTTTTTCCTCCCGTAGCTCGATGCCCTCCTTAGGCCTGACTTTTAAATTGCTTATGAGGCCATCCACTCATTCTGTTGAAGTTGTTCTCAGTCTCAGCATCCTCTCTGTTTCCTCCTGGTATCTTTTTCTGTGGGTTTCGTTGGCTTTCCTGGTGGGGCCTGGCCTCGCATATTTAGTAAACCTTCAATACCCATTTTCAGAATGAGACCCTAAAAGCTGGTAACAGTCCGGTTCGGCAGGATCTGCTTTTGGGGAGCTTCACTGCACTGGTGATGCGCAGCCCTTTCCGCTTTCAGCAGCTGCCGATCTTTTCTCTAGGGATAGAGGGAGCCGAGAGCGAGGGAGAGAACGGGGCTCCCCTCCGTTCCCTAGTACTGGCTCAGCGCCCAGAGCTCTCAGGTCAGTTTTTCCAAATGCCCGAACCTCTACTGCATTGCTGTGGGGAGGTGGGAAGAGGGACCAGTCGACTGGCTCCGTGGTCAGATAGGGGGTTTTCAAACACCAACCAGATTTCCCCAATGCCTGGTGAGTCAGGTTGAGCCTTTCTGGAGCTTGGCAATGCAGGTGATTCGCTTCTCACTGCTGGCAGCTGCCGGACTCTGCTGGGGACCTGGTGTTCTGCCACTTCAGCTGCTACCCTCCACCCACCTTGAATCCTTTTTTTCTTCCTTGTCACAGGGTTGTAAATTTCCTTTCCCTTCTCTTTCTTCCTTCTTCTTTCTTCCCTCCTCCTTCTCTTTCCTCCTCCTTTTTCTTCTTCTTCTTCTTTTAAAGACAGGCTCACTTTGTCTCCCAGGCTACAGTGCCTTAGCGTCACAGCTCACAGCCACCTCAAATTCCCAGGCCCAAGCGCTCCTCTTGCCTCAGCCTCCTGAGTAGCTGGGACTACAGGTGCCCACCTCAGCGCCGGGCCAGTTTTTTGGAGATGGGGCCTCCCTCTTCTCAGGCTGGTCTGGAACTACTGAGCTGAGGCAATCCACTCTCCTGGGCCTCCCAGAGCGCTGGGATTACAGGCCTGAGCCATTGCTCCTGGCCCAGGTTTTAAATTTCGTGAATATTATTGCTTCTTTCCTGTTCTCTTAGCCTTCATGTGTAGCATTTTCTTAAATTACCTCTATTCTTATTTTAGTTGGGTTTGGGAAGGAGAAAAGATAAAGATGTATTTAACCAGAAAGCTACTCTTTATTTTCCAAGAAAAGACTAAGTCATGGTATCATTCATCATCTTAATTAGCCATTGTCATTTCACAAATTTAATTTCCTAATGTAACACTCAAAAGTATTATTATCTCTCTATGGGTTTTGTTCTGGATCATTTTAGCCCAATTAGAATAGCAGTGAATTATAAAACAAGAATAATAATTATTATATTAAGCCATGTGCCACTCACTGTCATAGTTATTGAATGTATATATGTTATATTTATAACTTTTATAACAACCTAAAAAGGATTTTTTTTTTCATTTTAGTAGTGAAGAAATAGATTCAGAATAAACGAGGGCAATTTTCCAAGATGACATATCGCATTATATACAATACTCTATTTTTCCCTCAAGTTTCTATGACTCCAAATTTCACACTCTCTATTATCTCTTAATTCTTTTTCTTGTTCTTCTTCTGTTTTTTTTTTTTATCCTCTGGAGCTATAGATCTGAATCAAGTGGCATTATGACAGAGTTTGGTGAAGATAGTCACAGTTTTTAAAATTGCAGTTTAAAGGAAACACATTTTGACTACGTCTGAGTACATTTTGACACTCTCTGAAGCCTTTTACTTTGTGGCGTGTAAAAATTTACGTGTTAAAACAGTAAATTACAGAGAAATTAAAAAAAATGTTTCACTAGTAGGTACTTTGCTGATATTACCACTTTATTATACCATAAAGCTAGAGGTTAAAAAGGAAGGACCTTTCATAAATTGCTGAAGAAAACATAAATATATACAGTCTTTTGGGAAAGCACTGGGCAGTATGTATCAACTGCCTTTAACAAGTTGATTCCCTCTAACCTAGACATCTACTTTTAGAAATATCTCCTGAAAAGGAAATTGGAGTTGTCGATAAAAACCGGAGATGAATCTTCAAAATGATGTTCATTATTAACTGTGTAAACACAAAATTAGAAACAACCTAAATGGGAGAAGTTTAAATAAATTATTTTGAAGCCATACAATGGAACGCTTAAACATGGTGTTTTAAAGGGTACTTAACATACTATGCAGAAAGTCTGCTGTGTTAAATGAAAGAACAGAATTCAAAATTGCACTCATATTGTGATATAAAGTAGGTTGAAATTTATGTACATATGCGTAGGAAAAGATTGGAAGAAAATATACCAAGTTGCAGATAATTTTGTTTCTGGATTCTTGAATTATTGACAATTTAAATGTTTTTATTGATAATTTTACATAATTTTTGGGTCTCCCAAAATAATTATCTATTACTTTAGAGACATGGAAGTGTATAGTATTTAAGAACACTTAAAAAGAAAGCAGTTTTCTTTGCTGGTGGGAGTAAGCCAGGGTGAGGGTTCTTTATTTCTTCTCTACCTTCCTGGATCCATCTGGGATTATGCTAATGGAATAGAACTGGCTCTTTACTACAGTGGATCATTATTAACACTTTACCATTGCGGGAAAAGGTACTGACTCCCGTCATTTTTATTACCCCCTTTCTTCAGCTCCCTGATATCATTCTTTCATATTCTATGTCTCAAACACCATTGGGCTGTCCTAAATATGATTAAGTTGCTAATGTACATGCTTATTGTTTATCTTTATTTACAGACCAACCCTAAGTCTTATTCATATATAAAGAGTATTGGCTTCAGAAATATTTTATAAAAATCTATTAAGGGTTTCCTAGTGACAAATATTCTATATGAGGAAAATTTAAAGGTACGTAACTGAGTTTTATGAATTAGAAAGTAAGGGGGAAAACCATTCTGATTACCTATAATTTATATTAGCATAGCTTTTAGACATTTTTTCTAGGTAAACAGTCATTTTCATGTAATTTAATTACTACTTACAGTGATTTTAAACACCTGGGCTTCCTTTTCACTATCTAAAAAAATTCTTCAGAAAATAAGAATTATGCATACCCAATGTTGAAATGGAGTGAATGGGTGGGATCTAGTTATTACTTTTACAAATATGAATCTCAGCTATACAAAATTCTTCCAGAATAGAAATTATATAAGCAATACTTCCAGTTCTGTGGACAGGATATCAATGATAGAGTTACCTGAATTATAAATTTATAAATTACCTGAAACTAGGTGTGTATTGAAACTAAATATATTCCTGAAACTATTTCTTATAGTCATGAAGGCTGAGAGCTCCAAGGTTGAGGAGCTGTGTCTGGTGAGGGCTTTCTTGCTGGTGGGGATTGTGTAGAGTCCAGAGGCACTCAGAACATCACCTGGTGATAGAGGGGGGCTGAGCATGCTAGCTCTGGTCTCTGTTCACCTTCTTATAAGGCTATCATTTCCAGTCCTAGGATAACCCATTCATAGATTAGTCCATGACTAGATTAGTCTGTTCATGAGGGGAGATCCCTGATTGTCTGATTACCTCTTAAAAATCTCCATCTCTTAATACTAACACATTGAGGATTAAATTTCATCATAAATTGTGAAGGGGACAAATATTCAAACTATAGTATGTTTTTGAATGTTCATGTTAGAAAGAACTATCTATGTTTTTCTCCCCCTATGAAACTGTGCAAACATTTATTAAGCATCCATCCAGGAGCCAAAACCTTGATCAATCTATTAGAAATGGAATTATGAAATATATTGGCTAGTATTTTATATGGTTATCATGAAATTTTGGAAGATTCCTCTCATTACACAGCAATGTTAAAGTAGTGCTGCTTACATTTAGAGACAAGGATTATCTTTGGCACTGCTCCACTCATGAAATATGATGAATTAACAGATACAGACAGATATTTCCAATTTTGACAACCCTGAAGAGAGTAAAGAATTACAGAATCTTATGTTTGATCTGGTTAAATTCATAATTAATTATCAGATGTGTTAATTTAGTTAGGGGATGGGTTCCTTTGCCTTTAATATTTTATGTTTGTCTTAGACAACTTTGCATTTTCATCCACTGAAATGAGAAGGACCAAATAAGCGCCCTCCCTGCCACAGGGTAGGCTTTATTTTCCTGATTGGAACTCTTCATCTGCCTTAAAATTATCACATACATGGATTCCTCCCGGAGCCGAATCTTATATGTGACTCTGTTCTCCTTTGGAGATCTTCTCAAAGGCTGATTCTGTCACTAGCTTTAGCTTGTTTACATTATCAAAGCAAAGGAAAAAAAAGATCTCTTCAAACAATGTAATTCCTGCAGCATAGTTAAAAGAAACAAATTAAAGCCACTGAGTTATTTTCTGTTGGCTAAAATAATTTTTTGCCTTTGTTGAGTAGGCAGTTTTTATTTTTCTCTTTTCTTTTTTTTTAGGATATAAAGGGAAGAAAAGGATAATCTGAATAAAATTTAGTTTATGTAGAGAACACTATTGAAAACACGGTAAGTCTTTATCTTTAGATCATTGATCTGAGTTATCCAGGATAAAGGCTGAGCTTCGACTAAGTCTTTAACTATACTGAGGTATAGGAAGTGCTTAGAGGATACTTGTGGGCTTCCAATTGAACATTTTGTTTCAAGTAGGAAATTTAATTGTGCACCTTAACATAAGTAGAGAATACTGTTGGTGCCCACTGTGGCACCTTGTCACCTTGTGAATAAAAGTAGCTGGGACATGGATTAGAAGTACATGTTTGCAAAAGTTGGGCTTCCCATGGGTCCAGGGAGAGCCCCAAGTAACCTCTGCTGTGGTGTTTTATTGAAGCATTATACAACAGGTGTAGGGGGGCCACACCCAAGGAATATGTGCTTAATGATCACCATGAGCTCTTTCCCCAGGGGCTTGACTCCCACCCTGTTGCACCACGCCGGCTCCGAGATTGTCCCATTCCCAGCACCTACTTCAAGAACTGGTGACCACTTCTACAAGTATGGTACTCAGTCTGCTACAGAATACAATGAAAAGTATATAAGCATTTTACACAATCATGAAATGTCTGTAATCAATGACTCTATTTCTGACTGTCATCTGTGGTGGCTTCCAAAATCCATGACTTGAAAGTACTCCCTAGTGTATGTGTTTTTTAAATTCTATATGTGTTCCTTGTTTAACAAAATATCAATCTACTAATTTCTTTTAGACTGACTTTGATAGTCAATGGAAATAAATTAATGCAGTTTTCTATTGGTGCATTATTTAATGTTGCCCACTTTTGTACTGATGTATGGCAAACAGGACACTTCTGTAACACATCTCCCAGGCTAATGTTCAGTTAGTCTAACGGCTAATGTATTACCAGATGATGAAGACTCTGTACATACTCTTCAAATACAGCCTGTGTTTCTATTGGACAAATTTTACGTATCTAAACTCAGCACATTATTTTTAATTAAATGATACACAAGAAAGGGCTGACTATAGTTGTTAGAATATCAGAATTAGGGTAGCTTCTGCAAAAAACATGTTTATCTTGACAAAAGTGTTGTGTTTCTTGAGTGTGACAGAAACTAAGAGAGCCCATGCTCCTGCTTCCAAATCACCTGTTAACTGCCATATAAATTGGTGATCAGCAAGCAGTGTTTTTGCAGTTTATATCCTAATACAATTGTCTACCACTCAGAGTTTTAATATGGTTTATGAAATCTATTACATATTGAAGTTAATGTGTACCACATAGTAATAGTTCCCATTTAATGTAACAGGAAATAGCCAGTTAACTTTCAAATGTCTGATACTTAGGAGCTATATTACTATGTAGTAATATTCTGTGGAAGATGTCTGAAATATGTTTTGAAAATCTGAAATGGCAATAAGAACATAGGGTTTGGCATTTGGAGTCCTTGGTTCAGATTCTGCCACTGCTGTATTTATGTACATTTGGAGAAGTGTCTTAAGTATCTGAGCTCCTGTTTTATTCTATGTTAAATGAGAAAACTTATACTCATCTTTTACAGTTGTTTTGAGGATTCATGAAAATATACATAAAACATTCAGTGCATTACAGATAGCAGTTACATTTGTGAAGGTAATTATGATTACTGATAATCTACAATGATTAACTATGTAAGAGTTGATAATACCAAATATTATATAATGTCTTCTAATTATTAAAGTACTTTCATTGGCAATATATTTGATCTTCCCCAACTTTATTATTCATAGCCTATCCTATAAACAATTGAGGAAGGTAACACACAGGGATCGTAACAGACATTAATTAAATGCTGAAGTAAAAAAATGTGAGCCTCATTTTCTAATTTTAGAGTTTGTGTTCTTTCTGCAATGAAATAACAGTTTTCTCACGAATAATTATTAACTTCAAAGCCAGGCACAATGGCTCCCATCTGTAATCCTACCACTTTGGGAGGTCAAGTCATGTGGATTGTTTGAAGCCAAACCTTTGAGACTAGCCTGGAACAGTGAGACATCATCTCTATGAAACGTAAGAAAAATTAGCCAGCTGTGGTGACATGCCCCTGTACTCCCATCCCTGTACATGCCCCTGTACTTCCCCCAAAATTAGTAATTTCACATTCTGAGTGACAAACACATACTTATTTGGCCTAAAAGTTTTTTTAGTTAGATAAATAAATTCCTAGCAGAAGAAGGTATCAGTTTAGTTTTTCTAAACATCAATAATGTATGGAGTTGTTAACACTGAATAATTCCTTGTGAAAGCATGATTTCTAATTCCTGAATGTTTTCACATGATTTATTTAGTTGAGGCACCAGGAAGGATGAGATGGAGAGAGCTACACACATTGGTTACAGAAGATGAGCCTGAAGTCCAGAGAGGTTGTGTTTGGCTGAAGGTGAAGCAATTAGTAATTAGCAGACTTCTGTGTCTCCAAGTCTTTTTTTGCTCCTAGTGAGATAATATTGCTTGGTTTTATATATCAGGTTTTACATGAGCGACCTAATTTTATGTCATTCAGCACTTACTCAGGAAATTTATATTCAAAAGTAGATATTGTTAGAAATTTAAATGTATAAGACAAATGTCTTGCCTTTATAGATTTTAACTGGAGAGAGGCCCAAAATGTATTTACATAACTATAATGGAAAGGGTATTATGCCAAGTGTTATAATAACTATCAGCGTAAGTGCATGGGACATAGAAAAAAACAAAACCAACATAGAAACAGTATTTGGTCAGTGAAACTCCTACATGATGTTAAGGTTTATGTGGAAGAAAACTGGGAGTGACCCTAGTTATAATCTAAGGTTCAGAAAAACTACATTTTTTTTCCTTAAAAGGATTGGGAACTATAATGAGTACACTTTACAAGGTTCAAAAATTTATGATAAGAAAAAATAAGTAAGATAATATTGCTTGATACTGATGCTTAATGGAAAGGTTATGCATTCATGAAGTTTAGAACATGGAAAACTTAGTTCTGTGTCTTTATTCATTCTGCTTATGTTTAGGTGGGAACTAAAATTAATAACTCAATAATATTCTCTTTGATGCTTTTATCTTCACCTAGGACATTCAACTTCATGCTACTTCGTGTAGCACATTAAGAATAAAATAAATTCTTCCCTTGCTTTCATTTATTCTTGAAAAAATTGAATGTATGCGGCTTGGAGTTAGAGCCATTTTCTATTTCTTGTGATTAGTTCAAGAAATGAGCAGTCTGGGCTTTCTGTATCAGTTTGTTTCAGTGACAAATGATGGTGGTCTTGCTGTTTTAAAGATGTTGCTTTCAGATGAGTAGTAGGTAATTCTCTACCTTACATAAAATAAAACCATTTGTTGTATTTGGTCATTTTAATTTAGCTAATAATGTTCTTCATGCTGTATTTTACATGTAATGTTGAAATTTTTTTGTTTTAAAAATATCAGAACTGATAGTTTCTGAAATTATACAATTGGATGTGACTAACCAGTACCTTTTCCTTTATGTAAGGCTCCATTATATATGGTAAATACCTTTTAAAAACATGTATATTTTCTGTAGAAAACAAAGAAAAAAAGAAAAATCATTTTCTTTTACTGCCTATATAAATACTTAGCAGTTCTCTCTATAAATGAAATGCTATCATATTTTATTACTTGATTTTTTTAGTTAACAATATATCTTGAATATTTCTCAATATTATTAAATATGATAACAGTTTAATGACTTAATTTAATGTATATACTGTGGAATAAATTATACAATTAAATCTAACTGCCTGCAGTTGACCCTGGAATCCTTTCCCTTCCCCGTCCTTCCCTTTGCTCTCTCACCTTCCCTCTGTCCTTTCCTCCCTCCCTCCCTCCCTTTTCTCCTTTCTTCTTTCTAGCATTAAAATATGGCAAGACTTCTTTTTAGTAAAAATATATATGCATGTAATTTATTATGCATTTAGTGTAATTTCATAGAAGTGGTATTGAGAAATCACAGGACATGTACATTTTAAAAGGTATTTTAACGTATTACTGCATATTCCTCCAAACAAGATTGCATCAATCCCCAGTCATGTATTTATGGTGCTTTGTAATTAAAAATTGTTATTTTTTTGTAGTTATATCTATCATTGTTTTTTCCTTTATGTTATAGGGAGTGGTCAATCCATTCACACAGCTATAACCAAACACCATAGAATGGATAATTTATAAACAGTACACATTTATTACTCATAGTTGTGTAGACCTAGAAGTCCATGATCAAGTTTCCAGCAGATTCTGTGTCTGGCAAGGATTCATTCTTCACAGATTTTTGTCTTCTGTGTTTCCTCACTTAGCAGTGAGGAATTATTTTCTATTTTAGTAGAAAATAATGCACTATCTTGGACAAACAAGTTCTTTCGGACCTCTTTTATAGGGCATTAATCCCATTTCGAGGGTGGAGCCCTCCTAAAGGTTCTGCCTCTTACTACCATGGTGCTATAGATTAGCTTTCTACATATGAGTTTTGGGGAGCATAGTCAGACCCTGCCAGGGAGACAAAGTAATATATCTGTCATTCATTGCAAGATTCATGGCTCAGACCCTTGTAACAAAAGACAGACTAACAACAACATAAAAGGCTAACTGATTTATTTAATATAAGTTTTATGTGACACAGGAGCCTTCAGAAATGAAGACCCAAAGATCCAGGAGAAATGGTGTACTTTTTGTGAACAGTTGTGTACAAATATGATTGGAGGGCAAAAGGGTATGATCTAATGATATCAAACTTGGGAGAAATCAGCAAGAATTTGCTTGTTCAGATTCTTCACGGCCTCTCTGTGAGAAATTCCTTCCCTCTGGGTGTAGGCAAGGACTCCTCTATAGTGAGGGCCTCATCAGCTACTTTCAGGGGATATAGGTCAGAGAATTCTTTTATGAGCAGCAATGGGGGTGGGGAGGACATGTGGGAGTTACTTTCTTCCTTTGGCTCTTGTCTCAACTTTCAAGGTAGATATTTTGTAGATACATTTTCCTGAACCCCATCAATGTTATTTACTTTTGGTATCATGCTTAGATAAGCCTTATCCTCCCTATGTGTGTGTGTTTGTATTTTTTCTTGAATGATTATATTTCATATTTACATATAGTGAGATACAGATGTGAAACATTTTGATCCAAGTAGAATTTAGTTTGGGCTAGTCTTTGTTACTACTGTTAACTGCTGCTGTGAGTATGTTGTCTGCTCACTGTGGAAATAGTTTACTGTGTTATTTGATGTGTGCTTTGCAAACATCATTTTGTTTAAACAGCAACTATGACATAGAAACTACAATTATTATCCTATTATCCTAATGAAACTGAGACTTATAGGCAGGATTTAAAGTTAGGAATGCTTATATGAACCAGTAAGTATACTGCCTTTCCTTATATGAACCAGTAATTATACTGCCTTTCCTTAAAAAAAATTAAATTACACTATGATTGAATACTATAATTAGTATGATTAAATAAGAGATTTTATGTAGGAGAGTTTGACTGTAATGACTGGTGAAAATCTCTGGAGGCAAGTCAGAAAGAGAGAGAGTTCCTGCCTTATCTCATTTAAGCACAAACCACTATTGGGTTCCTAGACTTTTTATAGAACTTCCCCTTCGTCTCTTATGCTTTTGTGCTAAGAGTTTAATTTTTCTGTAATCGGGTAAGGTATTAATAAATAAGGTTTTCTCTTAAAATAAAGTCAAGATGATAGGCAATTACATCCCATTTGGAATCATGAGCAATTTCAGTTGAGATGTCAGGAAAAGGAATTTCTGTGGGAATTGAGCTTAAAGGGCTCATCATAGGAAGTGGAATGATTGGGCACTTAAATGAATTTTCTATCTACTCTTCTTTTTTGCTTTATATAAATAAAGATTCTGAATTTTAGGAGACTGATGCTGGATTGTTCACATTTTAAGCTAGGTATAGGAATTGTATTCTTTATCTAGTGTTATTTCCTATTTGACTACTTAAAATTTATAGGAAAAAAGGCAATCTTTCTTTTGCTTCATCCTTTTCATTGTGAAAAAAAAATTTTTATTTGTTGTTTTAGTAGAAAATAATGCAGTATCTTGGTTAGAAAAAAAGAACAATTTTGAAAAATGTTGATCTGGCTTACAAGTCTGGCAGCTATCTTTCTTAATATAAAACAAATCTGTATAGAATTGAGTCATTTTTTTTTTCCTCAGGAAAACATGTGCGTTCAGGAGAGCATGGTATTTATAAAGCTTATTTTTAAAGAATATGTGGTTTTGAAATGCAAAGATCCATAAATTGAGTAATTTTCATAGGTTTTCTATAAAAATGCAATATAAATTTTGAGTATATTTTGATTATATAACAATATGTAATTGAAATACCCAAATTCTTCAAAATCATGTATTCTTATATTTGTTAACATATTAATAATGATTAAACAAGTTAAATATTATGCATTTGTATTGGCCTATTTATCTTAATAACTGGCCTATTTAATCCTACTAACAAATTAAATTTCCTTTTTTTTTAAAAAAAGATGTTATTTTGTTTATTTGTTTACAGTACATTGTATTGTATACATAAATATGTGTGTGTATCTGTACGTATATAAAAAATTTTTTTGGTAGAAATGGGATCTCAATATGGTGCACAGGCTGGTCTTGAACTCCAGTCTGGCAAGTGATCTTCCTGTCTTGGTCTTCCAAAGAGCTGGAATTATAGTCATGAGCCACCATGTGGGGCCTTGATTTTCTTAATAACTGACTTAGATGCAACAGAAATCTTGTGTACTGACTTTAACAAAAAACGCAACTTTACTTGTAAACTACTATGAATGTTACTACTGTGTATATAAAAATTTAGCTATTTTTTTCAGTAGTTTAATTTCATGTAATGTCTCTTGAAAAATTTCATTTAATGTCTTAAAGGTCTGTTATATTTTTGACGTGTTTGATTAACATCATAAAAAAGACGTCTATATTAAAATTTGAAATATCTTTTTAAATTCTGGGGATCGATTCTTTGATTTGTTTCCTTTTCTTTTTCTTTCTTTCTTTTTTTTTTCTTTTACAACATAATTTCTTTTTGGTTCTAAGGCATGGTCTTATTATATTTCCCAAGCTGGCCTAAAATTCCTGGGCTCCAGTAGTCCTTTTGCTTCAGCCTCCTGAGGTGCTAAGATTATAGGCTCCCCTCTGCCCCTGGCTCATACGTTTCTTAGTACAGTAGAATCCTTTAAGAGATACATGTGAACTGGATTTTCAATAAATATGGCTTTGGTTTCTCTCATGTGTCACATTTCTCATGAAGAAATATTTTCGTCTGGCTCAGCGCCTGTGGCTCAAGCGGCTAAGGCGCCAACCACATACACCTAAGGTGGCGGGTTCGAACCCCCAGCCCGGGCCCACCAAACAACAATGACGGCTGCAACCAAAAAATGGCCAGGCGTTGTGGCGGGCGCCTATAGTCCCAGCTACTTGGGAGGCTGAGGCAGGAGACCTGCTTGAGCCCAGGAGTTGGAGGTTGCTGTGAGCTGTGATGCCATGCCACTCTACCCAGGGGGATAGCTTGAGGCTCCGTCTCAAAAACAAACAAACAAACAAACAAAAAAACCCTACAAAGTCCTACACTTCTCTTGTAC
>CAUYQV010198376.1:0-15860 GCA_963574575.1 Galagoides demidoff | reverse complement strand
GCATCACAGCTCATAGCAACCTCCAACTCCTGGGCTCAAGTGAGTCTCCTGCCTCTGCCTCCCAAGTAGCTGGGACCACAGGTGCCTGCCACAACGCCCGGCCATTTTTTGGTTGCAGCCATCATTGTTGTTTGGCGGGCCCGGGCTGGGGATTGGAACCCGCCACCTTAGGTGTACATGGCTGGCGCCTTAGCTGATTGAGCCACAGGCGCCGAGCCAGGAATCACACTTTCCATGTGCACAAACAGGAATGGCCCTGGGAAGATACAATGAGAAGGCAGCTGTCTACAGGCCAGGAAGAGAAACCTCTCAGACACCAACCCTGACGGCACCTTGATCTTGGACTCACCGCCTCCAAAACTGTGAGAAATAAATATTTGTTGTTTAAGGCCCCTTGTCTGTGGTATTTGGTTATGGCAGCTCCAGCACACTGAGATGGCCACCACAATATCTCTCATCCCACAGGCTCTTTTTACTTACAACGTGACAATGACACTCCAATGACAATGACCCTTTTAGTGGTGGGGTCTATACCCACTCTTCTTGAATGTGAGCAGGACTTTGCAACTGCCTCAACGAATACAATACAGCAGAAGGCTCCGGGAGCGGTCCGGAAACTTCTGCTGTATTCTATTGTCTTCTGCTGTAATCCTAACCTCTGAGAGGCAGAGGCAGGCAGACCTCTGAGCTCAGGAGTTCGAGGCCAGACTGAGCAAGAAAGAGACACCACCACCACCACCACCACCACCACCACCCCGTCTCTACTAAAGATAGAAAAAATTAGCTCCATGTTGCGGTCTACTCTGGAGGCTGAGCCAGGAGGATTGCTTGAGCCTAAGAGTTTGAGGTTGCTTCGAGTTGCTTCTAGCTAGGCTGATACCACAACACTCTAGCCTGGGGCAACAGAGTGAGACTATGTCTCAAAAAAAAAATAGAATATGGCAGAAGTGAAGCTGTGTGACTTCCCAGGCTAGGTCATAAAAATGCCATCCACGTCTACCTTTCTCCCTCAGGACATTCACCCTTAGAATCCACGCTGCTAGGAAGCCAAGAAGCCACATGGAGAGGCCAGTCAACAGCTCCTGCTGAGGTTCTATCAGGCATTATGCCAGACCAACTGAGAGAGCCTTAGATGCTTCCAGCCTCCAGCTGTCAAGTACCCACATCCTTTAAGCAACCCCAGAGGACACCTCATGACAAACTGGACCTACTGGCCTTGGTCAAATTGCAGATTTGGGAGCAAACTAATTATGACACATGTTGTTCAGAGACACTAATTTTGAGGTGGTTTATAGGTAACTAGAACAGTGGTCTTCAGAACAGAGGCATCCAGGAGGAAGTGGGCGAGTCAGTATACACCTGCTTTACCTGTTTGGCGGGATGGTGGTGATTTCACACCATCAAACTGAGCCAAACCTCCTGCATCAATGCAGCACCACAGGCTGCCAGATGAGTGTTTCGCCAAAGATTACACCCACTTTGACGATTTCTATTCCTCTTCAGGCAGCGCTGAAAGTCTTCCCAAGGAGATCTTTTTATTAATGTTGATCAAGCTCCGGACAGAGTTTAAAGAGGGCATATGTGCAGAAAGAAAATGGTAGGATCGGGAGGTTGAGCTGGAGGCTAGAATAATTAAAGGTTAAACTCCAGGTTTGCATTTGGTATTTATAGAATTTTCCATGCTTGATGTAAGGGTTTTAAAACCAGGCTGAGCAGGGAAGCTCTTTCAGCTCTGAAAGGAGGGAAAGGATTTTAGCACAAGGAATGGAGCCTGCCTGGTTCAAAGTTTTAAAAGGCGGCATAATTAAGCTGCTTTGTTGCTTCAAGTGATATTGTAAAGGTGATGGGGGCTGGGACTATAGGTTCTGCCAGCAAAATAAAGCCAAACAAAACACTCCGTTTCCATACAAAGCACCCAGGCCTGTCCACAGGGCCTCCCTGGGTCCTCTAAAGCTATTTTATGCTTCTGTGGCTCTCTGTTATCTGAAGGAGCCTGAGTGTCGCTTATATCATTTGACTTGAGCAGGTCAGCGTTCCAGGCACGTTTTGAGTGTTACCCAAAGATGCCCACGCAAGTGAAGGCAGAGATAGAGAGAGGGCCTGGCACCCAGCTAGCCTCGCAGCTGCTCACTAAGGCTGAATGCAAACTCATCAGAATTCGCTTCTGCTTCTCTTTCCCGGCTTCTTCTCACCTTCTTTCCCCCCCTCCTATTTTCAGCATTGAACTTCAGAGAAACCACTCGTAGTCTTTCAGCGTATCTGTTTTCAGGACACAGGTGCCTCGGTGCGCTTTCCTGAAGCTTTGCAGGAGATGGGATAGAAGGAGGTCAGAGGAAGAGAGGTGAGGGATGTTGCGCTATGGGCTCAAACTGCTTCTCCCACGGAGAGTTTTCCAAATGTGTCCCACTCCAAGTCTTTAAAAGACTCTGGGAAGGCCTTTAAGAGTTTGTCTAAACTGGCCCTGCCTTTCTTTCTGAAAATCAAGTCACTCAGCTGGACTATTAAGCAGCTATTGAGAAGGATGATTATAAAGACCTTGTGGCAAATTGGAAAAAGCGATGTGCTATACCGTTAAATGAAATATTGGAATTCCAAACTGTGTCTGAGGAACCGTCACAGCAACGTCAAAAGTAGACACACAACAGGAACTCAGCTGTTACACATCCCCCCTCCATGTTCACAACAGTGTTATTCACAATCACCAAGAGGTGGAAGCAGAAGTTTCCATCAGGAGATGAATGGATAAACAAACCAGGATGGAACGGTACAATGGAATTTTTTTTTTTTTGAGACAGAGTCTCAGTATGCCACCCTCAGTAGAGTGCCATGGTGTCACAGCTCACAGCAACCTCAAACTTTAGGGGGCATAAGCAATTCTCTTGCCTCAGCCTCCCAAGTACCTGGGACTACAGGTGCCCACCACAACACCTGGCTATTTTGTTGTTGTTGCAGTTGTCATTTTTGTTTAGCTGGCTCGGTCTGTGTTCAAATCTTTCAGCCTCGGTACATATGGCTGGCACCGTAACCATTGTGCTACAGGCGCCGAGCCCATCCAGTGAAATATTATTGGATCTTAGAAAAGAAGGAAATTCTGACACATGCTTACAACATGGATGAACTTTGAGGACACTGTGCTAAGAGAAATAAGCCAGACACAAAAGGGCAAATACTGTATGACTCCACTCACACGAGGTTCCTGGAGTAGGCAGATTCACAGAGACAGAAAAGTAGAACAGTGGTGTCAGAGACTAAGAGAAGGGGCCACTGACAGTTTAGTGCTCAGTGGGTAGAGAGTTTCTATTTGGGAAGATAAAAAGTTCTGCTGATGAATGGTGGTGCTGGTTGACGACATCGTGAATGTACTTAATACAACTGAACTATACACTTAAAATGGTTAAGATACTAAAGTTTATGTTATGCATCTTTTACAATAAGGAATGAATTTTTTTTTTTTAGAAACAGAGTCTCACTTTGTTGCCTTCCATAGAGTGCCATGGTGTCACCTCACAGCAACCTCAAACTCTTGGGCTTAAGTGATTCTCTTGCCTCAGCCTCCCAAGTAGCTGGGACTACAGGCACCCACCACAACACCTAGCTTTGTTGTTGTTATTGTAGCTGTCATTGTTTTTTGGCAGGCCTGGGCCAGGTTCGAACCCACCAGCCCCAGTGTATGTGGTCAGCATCCTAGCCACTGAGCTACAACCGCCCAGCCAAGGAATTGTACATCAGGCAGGCCAGGTGAAGTGGCTTACACCTGTAATCCTAGCACTCTGGGAGGCCAAGGCAGGTGGATTACCTGAGCTCAAGAGTTCGAGAAAAGATCCAGTAAGAGAGAGACCCCATCTCTACTAAAAATAGAAAAATCAGCCAGGTGTGGTGGTAGGTGTCTGTAGTCCCAGCTACTCTGGAGGCTGAGGTAGGAGGATCGCTTTAGCTCAGGAGTTTGAGGTTGCAGTGAGTGCTGGTGATGCCACTGCACACTGCACTCTACCTGGGGATGGCAAAGCAAGACCCTGTCTAAGAAAGAGAGAGGAGAGAAGGAGAGAAAGAGAGGAAGGAAGGAAGGAAGGAAGGAAGGAAGGAAGGAAGGAAGGAAGAAAGAAAGAAAAGAGGATCGGGCAGACTGATGATTTCCAAGGGCTGGGAGAGAGAATAGGAAGTAACTGCTTCATGGGTACAGAGTCTTATTTAGGGACAATGAAAAGGTTTTGGATTTAGATAGAGGAGATGGTTGCACAACATTGTGGATGATTAAATCCCATTGAATTATTCACTTTAAAATAGTTAATTTTATATTATGTGAATTTTGCCTCAATTTTTTAAAACAGCGGATGAGGAGGAGATTGAAAGGGAATTAGGAAAAAGGAAAATTATTTCACATGTTACAGTGATGGGACTTTTGGTGAATTCATTTTGACTTCTGAAAAACTTGTTCAAACACAGTGTTTTTTATGTGTTTAAGAAAAACCTATTGGCTCGGTGCCTGTGGCTCAATCAGCTAAGGCGCCAGCCACGTACACCTAAGGTGGCGGGTTCGAATCTCCAGCCCGGGCCCGCCAAGCAACAATGATGGCTGCAACCAAAAAATGGCCGGGCGTTGTGGCGGGCGCCTGTGGTCCCAGCTACTTGGGAGGCAGAGGCAGGAGACTTGCTTGAGCCCCCGAGTTGGAGGTTGCTATGAGCTGTGATGCCATGGCACTCTACCCAGGGGGATAGCTTGAGGCTCTGTCTCAAAAAAAAAAAAAAAAAAAAGAAGAAGTGAGAATATTAGTGAATAAGGAACAATAAAGCCTGTGTCCAGTGTAGCCAGAAAAAGACCAAAGACTTAGCTAAGCCTGAAGGGGAAAGAATAGAGAAAAATCATCAAGACAAAATAATGTTCACAGAACTGGAAGGCATATTGACCCAAGATAACTTGTAAACTCCAGCAGCCGAGAGGGAAATGGAAAAGCAAAAATAAAAACCTGCCTTTCCAATATTAAACAGAACATCTATATTGATTTTTTTTTCATTTGAATCAATGTTGGTGACTATCATTGTTTCTTACTATGATTAATCATTTCATGTTACTCTGGTTGTCTGAGTGTTTAGTTTCACAGTTCGGATCAGCTTGATGAAGTATAGCTTCAGAATTTCTTTCTAAATCATGTTTGTTACTTGTGATAAATGCCTGTAACCCAGTGTTTTTCAGTATTGATTTTGCGTGTGTGTGCTGTTTTTCTTTTCAAGTCAATTGACCCTGGTCAGCAGTTCACATGGGAACATTCCAACTTGGAAGTAAACAAACCAAAGAATAGATATGCAAATGTCATTGCTTATGATCATTCCCGGGTTCTTCTCTCAGCGATAGAAGGTAAGGAAATACAGACATTATTCATACCTTTATTTGCATGGTTTAAGAATGTGCATGAGAATACAGTTGTAGCTGGGATATTAGCCATCTGTGAAAATAGTTAACCTAAGATTCAGGCATAGGTTATTCTCACTTTTTCATTTCCACACAAATATATCATACACAGGTGTACAGTAGCCCTGACACCATATGACCAAAGAACATCCCTCATCACCTTCTCATCTCTGCCCTAGAATAAAGACTTCATAATACAGTTGATGTTCTTATACAGGAAGCAAATTGGGATCGCCTATTTTACTGATGGCTATTGATCGTTATGAATGAACAGGTGATTGTAACAAGAGGCCCATGAACTAACTGGTTAATTAAAAGGGGTTAGGGCAAAGAGTTGTTTGTTAATAATTCTGGATATCTACTGGGGATAGTCTAAAGATGAGAGGCTGGTGGTGTGGTGAAATTGATGGTGAGGATTTTAGAAAATGTGTCCATGGCCCTGGAACCTTAGAAATGGGCTCTCTAAGCGTGTTGGAAACATCTGGTGATGTGTTGACCACTTGGTGTCACTTTGTTTCAACTCTGTCCTCTCAGTTGAAGTAAAGGGGATATTCCAGAAGGGATGATTGCTCCTAAAAGATAGGTGCTGCTCCTCAAATATATCTTAAGTATCCATGAGGAATCTCTCCATTTACCTCTTTCCAGTGGTAAATACCTTTCCCGTGGCTTATCAACAGCATGTTGGTAGTGTTTTGGGCTATAGAGGCACATTGAATTGAAAAGTCCTTAGAGAATAACTTACAGTGCCACTTAAATCCTTCTCTGTGTCATCACAGCCAACCTGGGCCACTACTTGTCACATATCACATGACACATTCATTCTTACTGGTTCCCAGAGGAGTTTTATGTCCTCCTCATACTTGAAAGTTCATCGTTTACCCTCTTGTAGATGTTTTATAAAACATTAACTAACACAAGCTTCAGATTCAATCTTTTTTTAGCACTTTCCTGTTCAAACATTTGCATCCATAGTTGTTCAAATATCTGTCCCTTTTTATTGCTTCCAAAATCTAAGATGACCACCTTATTTCATACCTCTGACCACATCCTACCTCCCTCTTTAGTGTCCAAACTTAATTTGAAAGTGAAGTTCTGCTTAAAAGCTTTCCTGGTAAGCACCAAAAGCAACCAAACCATTTATTTCCAGTGTTTGGGAAGAACCCTAGCATTTAAGCAAGCCCAGACTCACAGTCCCCATGCCTCAACATCATATTTGGCATAGATATATTTTATGAAATTCCCACAATAAATTTGCTTATGATGGTTAAAAATGCTATACTCCCCTTTTTGGGCAGCCAAATATACCAGGTATTTAAGAGTAAACATTCTTCAAACTGAAAAATTTGATTAAATTTATCAACGTCTAACAATGCTCGTTCAGGCTGGGTAGTATCAAATAAGTAACTGTTCCTTTGCGAATCTCGTTTCAAAACTGTAATATATGTGGATCATTAGCATAGAGGGTTTACATTTTCAATTTTAAAATGTAAAAAAAGGGTAATAGCAAGTTCTTGTCTCAGGTCTCTTAAATTATCTCCAAAATAAACAAAAAGCTAAATCAAGTCACCAATAGAGGAAAGAAATCTTTTTTGCATTATGCAAAGCAAGGTAAATTATTGAAAGAAAGTAACTGGATGCAAGTTGAGAATCTATGTGGCTTGATCTTGCCTGGAGAACCTGTCAGTCTGCCTTTGCTGGCTTCTACGTCGCACTGTTTCCACTAAGAATTAGGTCACTCAATACTACCACTTTTCAGTAGTTTTGCCCACTTTGTCATTATTTTCCTTAACCTGTTATTTTCCACATCTTAACGGTAAAGTGTGTCAAAGGACAAAAAATATACCTCCTTGGGCCTTTATTATGATAGTTGGAAACTATGTGCATTTCATTCCTATGCTATTTTTACACTAAAAAAGCAAAAGCCCTTGAATCAGACTAAAACCTGCCTTTTTATAGCTCTGTGCCCACAAATACACCCTAAATCTAGAGCTGACCTAGAAATCAAAAGTCTTTCATTTTAAGTGTTATGCAAAAGGTTAGAAGCATTTAATTGAAGTTTATGGGCTATACAGAGAGCTTTAATCTAGATTACAACCGTGAACAGCACTTTATCTTAGACTAAGCCCCGACCAGCAGGTATTTATGAGGGCAGTCAGCCATCCTGTAGCTTAAGCACAGGGGAGAAAACGCTGGCATCTGGAACCACAGAACCACTCACTGAGGCTTCTTCCTTTGAAGGCAGCCTTGATAACATAGGAACAGATTTTTCATATGTATTAAAATTGTGGGTGACTTCATGCACAATTTATAAGACTTACTGTGCATGTTTTGGGTTCCACCTATGTTACTAACATGGTTAGGCTTTGGTTGAGGCTTTTATTGGGGCCTTTTTGTTGTTTCTAGCTTAGTTGTGCTAGCTACTTGCTTCATATTACTTTGCAAAGTGATCTGACAGACTGTAGGAAAAACGTAACAAAAACCCTGAAGCAGCCACGGGGATGCCTGTTGTCTTTATCTTTGCTTAATAGAGCAAATGTATACCCTACACTCATGGCGAGGATAACAGGAGAAAAACAAACAGCACCAGGAATTGTGTGTGGGCACCAATGTGCTTATTGAACCTCTTTTTTTAAAATTTTTTATTAATATGAGGGTACAACTCTCATACTTTATTTGCATTTGTTAAGTAAAACTGAAGTAGTAGTTGAGCCCTTCACCCAGGGGGTGTGCTGTACACCCTACATTATGCCCATTAGGGGAGAGCACCCCAATTCCCCTCCTTCCTTCCCTCTCCATCCACCACCTCCTCCCACCACTTGAGTAGGATTGTGTTTTTCCTCTCATGGGAGAGTATAGTTGTTTATCTGTTGTTTTCATATTAATATTGAGTATATTGGATACTTGCTTTTCCATTCTTGTGATAGTTTACTAAGGAGAATGTTCTTCACCCCATCCAGGTTAATACAAAAGGTGTAAAAATCTCCATCTTTATGGAGAACCAAGAATGCAGCGTACTCAATTCTGATATAAAAGCAGTAGATAATCTAATACAAGGTGGGGGTGGAGGAAGGCGGGAGCAGAGAGAGTGGAGGAGGAAAAGAGATGGGGCATCACGGTGTATGGCACAACTCTTGGGGGTGAAACACAATTATAAGAGAGACTTTATCTAACCAATGCAATCAGTGTTACCTAATTCTTTGTACCCTCAATGAATCCCAAACATTAAAAAAAAAAATCATCCTTTATGGCTGAATAGTATTCCATGGTATACATATAGCACAATTTATTAATCTTCTTGAAAGTAGTGACACTTTGTAACATCTTTCCCAATCACCATGATTTTCATTATGCTAGGGAAAATGCAGAATAAATTCATGAAGATCATAACTGCAAAATGTTTTCTGTTATCAAATTAGAGGGGAAGCAGTATAGAAACACAATTGAATTTGTAACAAATCCAGTTACCATTGGATATTTAAGCATTACCTCCATGTTTAAGCAGTTGTTAAGAGAAAATAGTAATTCCTGAAGAAGAGAGGTGATAGGATTTATTTTAAGGACTTAAGATAAAATTCTCAAAGAACGACTAATATTGACATATGCATGAACACCATATATAGTAGAACTTGCATAGTTGACCACCTCCCTACGTTGACCTCCTCCTTAAGCTGACCTAATTTTTATTGACTTCACATACACCACATATACATATCAGTATGGAAGACCTAGTTCCTTATGTTGACCACTTCTGTGCGTTGACTTGACCAATGTGTTACATTCCTTTGAGTGGTTAACTTATAGAGGTTCTACTGAATAATAATAATATGCTTAATCCTATAGAATCCAAAGTTGTTGAAAAGTATACTGAAGTAGAAAAAATAAATGAATAAAAAGTTGAAGAACAATGAAATCTGAGTTTGGGTCATAGTTCTGTCACCAACTAGCTTGGTCACCTTAACTTCTCTTGAGTATCAGTTTTCACAGCTGTAACCTCTTTCATTTCTAACTTCTTCAAGTTATCTCCAGGCAGTTTTCTTAACAGTTCTTTCTTAATGTATTGTATACAACAGTCTAATGAAGCACCCATATTGGTATTTTACAACATAAATATCCATAATTAGGAGGAAACTGAAGCCCAGAGAACAGGTCCAGAGTCACACAGTGTGTCAGTAATCTAACTCACCTAAGGCTCCAGTTCTTGTGATCCCTCAGCCAAGGTTCCACTGGCCCACATCACTAATAATAACGCTTCCCTACTGATGCAAGATGTGACAATGCCTGTGTCACTTACCTTACATCCAAGGATGAGCCTTATCTTTTTGCCTAAAATGCATTTTATCATTTGGCTCTAATCTTAAGGAAAACACAGACTTATGTTTTAGAATTCTATTTCCTATTTTGTGGTGTTACTAACCTGAGGCATTGACACATCATGGGGATCATCAGTGACCAATGCATCAGAATTACAGTACTGCAGAAGAAAAGTTAAGCATCTCTGTACCTAACTGATCCCACTAGCTTCAAATACCTTCTTATGTGTGTTAAATTTCTTATCAGACAAGGGATATCAGTTATTGGCAGGTTATTTATTGTAGTGCCTTGTAATTAGCAAAAACTAATTGCCGTCCTGGATAAAAAAGAAGTTTTTGTTCTAAAATATAATTAATCTTCACTGCTGCCAGTACTGTGGTTCCACTAGTAGGATTATAATTAACATTTTGCTTTAAAAGCCATATTGACATGGATTTTGCAAAAATCGTTAGCCAAGTCTAAATATAAAACAGAATGAAAATGCTACTTTTCAATTCAATGATAAAGACAAGCACTTACACTAGATATGATTGTCAGAGAAACTATTATATGTAGAGCACTGTAATGTGGATTTTATACCTGTTATCTACACAGCGTTGAGAACAACCTCAAAAGCCTATTGTTACCCCAATTTAAAGATAAGAAAATAAAGGCATTTAAATAGTCAATAACTTATTTATGATCAATGGTGACAGGCACCTGTCAGTCTCAGGGCCGCTGTTCTACCCAGTAGACCCTTGGGACTCACAGCTGCTTTTGAAGCCACTGCACTCACATGCATCACAGCCATTCAAAAATGGTACCTCTTTGACTGAAAAGATAGCCTGGAATTTTGAAATACACGTTTTGAAGCACTTCAGATAGAAATGTTAAACCTAGAGGTCTTCAGTTACATTTTTATATTCCAGTCAAAGTGAATGTTTCCAAAGAATAAACGCCCATATGTGATTTTCAGGTGGGTGTTTTTGTTCGTTTACTATTGCTTATTGTGGTATATTGAGAAAAACACTGGATAAGAAGACAGGAGATTGGGAATTAAATCTCAATCTCAGTTTAAACAACTGCAGGGCCCTGGGATGTCACTAAGGGCAGTTGAGAGTAACTCTTTGGGGAGTCAGATCCTTTTGATAATTTGATGAACATTCTAAACCCCACTTAAAAACAAAAGACTCCTAAACACTTTATTTGCATACTAATTGCAGATAGTTCATGAACACAGAAGCCTTTCTACAGCCCATTCTCCAATTAAGGAGACTTAGCATCTTTTGTTCTATTTTCACATAAAATGATAATGTGAAAGACCCAGATCAAAAGATAATATAAGTAGGCAAATAAATATTAAATCTTGGACATTAAGGGATTAGCTTCTCAAAAAAAAAAAAAAAGAAAGAAAGAAAAGGAAAGAAAGCAAAAGCCAGAGGATTTATTCTAAATAGGATTATTGACTGGTGTGTGACTCTCTCACCAAAACTGGTATGAATGGTGTTATCTATGAGAGAGTTAGAAATTACAGAGAATGAACCACAGCACGTTACATGCATTCGTTAACAGTAGTGCAATTAATCTGATTTTGAAAAAGCTTAGTAAAATGTGGGTCTGTGTTTACATTCGTTGAAACTAAGTAATTTATAAATAATAGAAATGTATGTCACACAGCTCTGGAGTTTAGGAAGTCCAAGATCAAGGTCACAGCCAGTTCACTGTCTTATAGCATCTTCCAGAAGGGAGGAACACTTCTCCTCACATGACCAAAAGGGATGGAGAAAAGGAGAACCCCATCCCTCAAGCATTTTTATAAGGACCCTAATCCCACTTATGAGGGCTCTGCTGGAATAACTGAATCACTTCTTAAGGCCTCAGCTCTCAGTATTATCACATTGGTGATTAAGCTCAAACATATGGATTTTAAAGGAAACATTAAGATTATAGCACTCTGTTTCAGTTTTTTTATGAGACAGGGAATGTGTTTAAAGTTTTGTAATATTATTTACTTCATCTCTTTAATGAGTAGCTTCTTAGAAGGACCATATGCCTCTCAAGAACTTCTTTCATATGAAAGCACCCTGGGCTCTTCCTGCTTCTGAAGAGCTTGCTTAGACCACTTACTGTGCTAAGGTTTCCTCATCTGTTTACTGAGATTACTCATAGTACCTATCAATTAGTATTATGAGGAGGACTAAATGAATTAATGTATAAAAAGCCTTTAGAAAAGTTACTGGCACACACACATACACACAAAATGCCTAATAAATATTGGGAACTATTAAGTTTATCATTAGTGTTATGAATTTTATTACTACTGTAGATAGGTCCTTTTAACCACAGATGGAATTGCTTTTGTATATGATCTATGGAAAATTTAATAATATACAAATGAGAGTGCTACACATATTTAGAATACTCTGTGAAGCAAAAGAAAATACTGGTGCTTTCAGTAACGGTTTCAATAAATGGAAACCAGACCCATAATAGGATTACAAATTGCAACAGGGTGAAGAGTGTGTTCTTTTCAACGAAAATTCAAAATATATCATCTGCTGTTTGGTTTGCATAACAGGAGTAATTTTTTAAAAAGTGTCAATATATAAAAAAAAAAGTGTCAATATAGATGATGTTACAACAACATCATCTTGATGTTGATTATTTGTGAGATGGGCAATTTAGCACCTTTAAAATGAGAACGCCGCTCAGAAGAAATCACCGCCCCTAAGACAAATCTAATTAAAATAAGTAAATAAAGACAAGAAATTACTGTTCCTCAGTAGTATTGATTCACCATTTGCCACCACAGTAGTGCTCTATGTTTAAATCCTATCTCAGCCCTTTTTTCTGCAGAATGTTCTGCAGGTAAGTCTGTAGCGATTCATTTAATACGGCCATCAGCACACGTTAACTATTCTACAATTTCACATCGTACCCAGGTTATGAAGTATCTTTTTCTTTTTTTTGTCCTCGGTCTGTATCTATTGATGATAACCTGTTGTAGTTTCAATAAGTAAAATCGAATTCAGGAAAACAAATGTTATACATTCTACCCAATATTTTCTAATAGAATTTTAATGATAGTAAATGTAGATAGTTCGTATAAAGTACTAACATCAGGAATTACAATGATTTTCCCCAGCAAATATCATTTACAATGATTTTCCCCAGAAACTATCATTTCTTTGATAGTGGCCTTGTGCATCTTCTCAAGTCACCTGCATAGAAAGGGTCCGCTTTCCCTCCCTCAGGCTCTCCCCCACCTTCTTAGTCACTGATTTGTGGCCAAGCTGGTGTTTTATTTTGTTCTTGAAATTCCGTTCAAGTACTGAAGGAAATGTGTTAGAATACATACCCCATTTTAAAAATCCCGTAGGAATCCCCTCCAATTCTTGGTTGAGTTCCTTTCTTTGTCACGTTTAGAACATCGTTCGTTGATTTAGACACACAGCACAGTGTCTTCAGCATTGTCAATCTTGCGCTTTTCAAATGAATTGTTTATAAGTTTGATAAAGTTGAATCCTTTCTTTTCAGGGTACTTTTCTTTTAATTACATAAAATCATTTCTCTTTTTTGAGGAGTGGTGAATGGACAGATTTTTATAGCTTAATTTGTCTGAAATAGAAAGCAAGATGGGACTCAGCCTGGGAAAATGGGACTCGGGCTGGGAAATCTGGAACAGTTTCCCAGGATGCGTGCAGTCTTCAGAGCCACCATCTGATCAGAGCTGTCTAAACAGCATCTTTCTCTGACGTGTAGTGGAGGAAGTGGTGTGGGGATCTGTTATTCTCTAGCTCCCACCTTCGCCTATGCATGCTGATTGTTCTTACCCAGAAAAGGAAAAAAGCATTTTTAAGGGGTGGAGGAGTGTATTAAGGTTGGTTTTTGTTGTTGCCCTCCCTCCCACATTGTTCTCAGGAAGCTAGTCAAAGAGTAAAGTCAGAAAGCCCTGGGAGTGAGTTTATTATCTGTGGATCAGTTATTAGGATTTGGTTTCCATTGTTATTGTACACCGATGGAGACTTTTTAATGAATCTACACTCCATTACTCTGAGACTGTAGAGAAACCTCTATCATCTGTCATATGGCTCTGTTGCTGGAATATAGATATAAATTGTAGGTTGCTGGGAAGTTGGAAAATAATTATTTTTGTCCTCTTTGAGAATTTTTAATATAGAATCCAGAAAGGTGCCTTCCAAATTTGGAATTACTTTTTGTCAGTATTTTGGAATGAGTAGATTATTTCATTTTTGCTTATATGTAATAATAACTAATACCCATGTGGTACTTTAGAAATTTTAAATGTATTAACCTATTTGATTCTCATAGAGATATCGATTTAAGAACTTTTGATCACAATGTTCATCTATCAGAAGAAAGATCTGAGGATTTCCTATCAATAGAACTCCTATAGTCACATTCCATGCTTGATTCTGATTACTGCATGGCTAAATAAATACCTGTAATTATAGTATCCTTATTAATAGGAGACAATTGAAATACAGCTCCATGATGTGCCCAAAACGATAAGCCATGGTAGCTCAAGATCTGCTTTAATTCAGGACAAAGTGCTCCCCAATCAGAAATGAGTGCCCTCTATCACAGATACCCGACAACATGTATAGCTGATCTTGGGATATATTCCAACAGTTCCAACACACACCTCCTTTCCAGCAGATATTCTCAAAGCCCAGCCTCCTTAGCAGTGTGGAGTATGGAAAAATTAAGGAGGGGAGGACACACAGCTATGAGAAGTTGCAGGTTGGGCTAATAAACTCTGAAGGTTATCCGTTCTCCCCTTAGCTCTCTGTGGTGGTGAGCTATGGTGTCCACAAAGCAACACATGCCTTAAAAAGAAACATGAGGATAATTTGCCAAACTACAGCCATATTCGGGGATACTGCGGCATATAGTATACTGTGTCTTTGCAGGAAACGTTTGTCTTCTTTGGTGTGTTGCAAAGAGTAGCCTTCATTTTACCAGGTCTGATGCACCCATGAGTGGCTGCCATTGTAAAGAAAATCAAAAGGTCTGTGTCTTCTAGAATGAAATGAATGTCCTTATAACTTTTTATTAGATTTTGTTTTCTATTTTCTGAGTTCCACTCTTGCTGGTGACTGCAAAGTAAACATTTTTTTCTGCATTGGGAGGTGTAAAAATTGTAAGATAGGTCTTCACCAGCAATTTGATGTTATTGGGATTTTTCTTTTTGTGCATTAGAGTAGAGAAGGGAACATTATTTACTAAATAAAAGGTAGCCTTTGTACTCTATTGAGAGTTGAGTACTTCTATCTTAAAGCAGGGATAAACTGGTTATTGAGTGTTGAGCACGTCTATCTTAAAACAGAGATAAACTGGTTTACCCAAAAGCCATTTCTTCTTGACACAGTCCTCAGTTCATTAAGGATAAGTAGAACTTAAAGGAACAAAAGTTTTGAATCCACATCATGAGCCAGGGCAGAGGGAGCCCGTCAGCCCAGTGTCCATCTCCAGCTCTGCAGTGCAGCAGCAGCCTGTCCCAGGGAGCCATGACGGATTCTTGTCTCCTTCCACAGCTGCCTCTTACCCATTCTCACCCCCTAAACTCCAAGGAGAGCTTCTTTCCATGGACAGACCACCTGCTATTCTAGTACCACCACTTCCTGTTGGTTTTGTTTATTTCTTAACCTCACCAGGTTCCAATCAAGCTTTGAAGTATCTGCCTCAAAGAAATCTCATCTCAGCACATGAGAGGTAAAAGCAATAGGAATCAGTCTGAAAGAAAATCAGAGTGTGTTCCCACCTAATCTGAGAAACACAAAGCTTCTATTTATCTCAAAATAACTCCGGAGAGATTTCCAAATCCAAGAAGGTTAAGAATACAGAGAGACATCTTATTTTAGAACTCAAAAGGGAATCAGTTTGTCCAACATGCCTTGGTTAACAGATAAGCAATCGAAGGTCTGGACAAGTTGAATAACTGGTCAAAGGTCACAGAGCAAACCACCCAGGGAAGCCCTAGACTGAAGTATAGATTTCCTTGTCCCTTTCTCTAAATTGTTAGCAAGTGCTTTGTATCTTCCCAAGACATTCAAATACACACGTGACTCCCTACCACGTGCTATGATGCAAAAGGATGAACATTGCTCAAAGGAAGTCTAGCTTTGCATGTTAAAAAAAA
>CAUYQV010198375.1:0-10484 GCA_963574575.1 Galagoides demidoff | reverse complement strand
TATACATTAATGCAAACATGGGGTACATTGTGCTGTTTTCATATACAATTTGAAACACTTTCATCAAGCTGGTTAACATAAATTTCATGTCATTTGCTTAATCATTGTATCAAAACATTTATATTCTAGTTCTAGAAAAGGCAAAATGTATTTTAAACAAAATACATGTTATTCTTGTGTATACTAAAATCTGACAGTTGTCTTTGATTATGGATTTTTCTCTACAAAATATGCTTTTGTGTTTACAGAAAATAAAACCATGCAAGGTACACATCCCTCAAATGACTCTAGTTTAGATTATCTCTTTTCTCTTTAGCTTTGTGGGTGAAATTTATCCTCACTGTCCACCCATTCCTCACACCCTTTGTAATGTGACTTTTGTTTCATTCTCTATTTAAATTGTTCTTTCCCAAACTGCTCATATCCTATCCATCTCTAAATCCAAAGATTTTTTCTAATTATAATTTTCTTCAACTTTCTGAAGCATATAACACTGGTAGCTATCTTCTCCTTCCTGGAACTAGCTCTGTCCTTGTTTAATTGATCTTGAAAGGAAATTCTTACAATTCTCCTATTCCTAGGGTTGTCTCTCTGTTTAGTTGGTTCTTTCCTTCCAAAATGTTGTAAATTCCAAGGCCCTTTATTCTTTCCAGAATTTTAACCTTATTCTTCATCTGCTATAGTAATGTTAAACAAACAATGCACTTAAGATGTAACCTTCTGTGCCCGTAGCACAGTGGTTGTGGTGCCAGCCACATATACCAAGGCTGGTGGGTTCAACTCACCCTGGGCCACCTAAACAACAATGATAACTGCAACAAAAAATAGCCCGGCTTTGTGGCGGGTACCTGTAGTCCCAACTACTTGGGAGGCTGAAGCAAGTGAATCACTTTAGACCAAGAGTTTGAGGTTGCTGTGACCTGTGATGCCACAGAGCTCTACAGAGGGCGACATAGTAAAACTCTGTCTCAAAAAAAAAAAAAAAAAATAGATGTAATCTTCTGATTGCCTGTATTTTTAATTCATTCAAATATATGCTGCCCATCAGTATATGGAGGTATTGTTTAAAGTCTCGGGCATAACCCACAACCTGGCCCTGTCCCAGCTCCCTCTTGAGGGTAGGGCTTAAAAAATAAACCTTAAGAGGCCAGGCAGGTGGATAGCCTGAGCTCAGGACCCTATTGCTACTAAAAAAAATAAATAAAAATAAAACAAAACAGAAAAACTAGCCAGCATTGTGGCGAGTGCCTATAATCCCAGGTACTCGGGAGGCTGAGGCAAGAGGGTCTTTTGAGCCCAAGAGTTTGAGGTTACTGTGAGCTATGATGCCACTGCACCCAGGGCAACAAAGTGAGACTGTCTCCAAAAAAAAAAAAATTAGATAAAATAGTTTTAGACAAGACATAAAAAGTTACAAAAGGAGATGAAGGCAGGTACTGGTAATAATGATACCATCACTGCTTCATTTAGCCAGTTTGAAAATCTTGGAAATCATTCCTATTGCTTGCCTCATATCATCTCCTCTAACTTGTCAAAAATCATCTTTCAGGCAGTGCCTATGGCTCAAAGGAGTAGGGCGCCAGCCCCGTACACTGGAGGTGATGGGTTTTCAAACTAGGCCCTGGCCCAAAACTGCAAAAAAAAAAAAAAAATTATCTTTCTTTGTAATTTTTATTTGTTCCTTCTCTCCATTTCTACTATCATCATTCTAGTCCAGCTCTTTATATCCCAATGTTGAAATTTTCCTAATAATTTTTTAACTCCTTCCAATCCCCTCCTTATTATATTTCATTTATTTAACATATATACTAAATGTCTTCCCATGTGGTAGGCCTTATTCTAGGGGTTAGGATTCAGAAGACTGACAGACAACAACCCTTTTCTCATGAAGCTTATGTTCTAGTGAAGAAAGGCAAAAAAAAAAAAAAAAAAAAGTATAACATATTAATAAACTAAGTAAAACTTCAGAGTCATAAATTCCAAGAACAAAATGATAGAGAGTAAGGCATTAATGAGGAGGGAAGCACTGTTTTAGATTCTCTGGGTGGTTAATGAAAGGTTGCTCTAAGAGGTGATGTATAGCTGAATCACAAATCCTATCACACTGCTGATAATATTGCCAAAACACCAATTTTATGTTATCTCCCTGCTCATGAACTTTTAAAAGCATCCTACTAATTATATGACAAAGGCCAAAATTCCATACCTAATTTTCTAAATATTCCCTATACATTCTGCTTCAACTAACATTTTCTAGATGTGTCAGAAATAGTGCTTGGAATTTTTCCCCCAGAAGATACCTCGCTGAGTATTTCTACCCAATATTATAATATCCTTTTTATAAATAAAAAAGAAAAGAAACTTTCTTAAGGTCATCAGTTAATAAGTGACATAAATGGGTCATACAAATAACAATAAAAGCTACTCTTTTAACATTTATTATGTGCTAAACTATGTGTTAAGGGCTTTACTTCATTTACTCACATGTCTCACAATGACTTGTATTCAGAACATATAAAGAACTTTTAAAATTTGATAATAAAGACAAAAAATCCAATTAAAAATGGGTAGAAGATGTGAATAGACATTTCTCCAAAAGATACAGAAAATGGCCAATAAGGGCATGAAAAGATGCTCTACATCATTAGTAATCAGGAAATGCACATTAAAACCACAAAGAGAAACTATTTCATACCAAATAAAATGGCTATAATAAAAAACACAAATAAGTGTTAGTGTGGATATGGAGAAAGTAGAATCCTCATATTCTGTTAATGGGGATGTAAAAATGGTATGACCACTTTGGGAAACAGTCTGGCAGTTCCTCAAAAAGTTAAACATAGAATAACCGTATGACTTAGCAATTTCACTATTAGGTATATGGGTTGTTGATAAAGTCTGTGTGCAGTTTAAAATAGTTTTACATTGTAAACTGCACACAAACTTAATGGACACTCTGTAAATGCAAGAAAGATGAAACATGTCCACACAAAAGTGTGTACATGAATGTTTACAGCATTATTCATAATAGCCACAAAAGGCAGAAACACTCCAAATGTACATTTACTGATGAATGGATAAATAAATGTGGCATATCCACACAATATAATATCTGGTGATAAAAATGAAATACTGACACATGCTACAATATAAATGAATCTTGAAACTATTATGCTAAGTAAAAGCCAATCACAAAAGACAACATATTATATGATTCCATTTATATAAAATACCCAGAGTAGGTAAATTACATAAAGCCAGACAGTAAATTGGTAGGTAGTTGCTGGGGTAGTTGAGGAGCTAACAGCTAAAGGCATATGGTTTCTTTTTGAAGTGATAAAAATGTTCTAAAATTGACCATGATTGATGGGGGCACAACTCTGAATATACTAAAATGCATTCAATTACACATTTCATGTGAATTATATCTCGATAAATTTGTTTTTTCTTAAAGAGAGACTGGAAAAATAAACTCTTCAAGATGTAGTACGTTTCCCCATCCAGTGTCATATGACACCATTCTTTCCTTCAAACTACTACTGCTTACAGTCACACAGAGCTTCCAGGTCCCCTACATATAATTTTTTTTTCTTTAAACCTCTGAGGATTTAAACTTTCTTTTCCTTTGACCTAGAACATTCTTACATCCCTTCCTTCTTTGGCCAGTTCTTATTTGTTGTTTACATCTATGCTTAGATATCATTCTTCCATGTACCATTTCTAACCTTTTAGCCTGAGTTAGAGGCACATCTATTAACAGTAAGCACCTACTACAATTTTAGCATTCTTCTCACTGAATTCCAATTAACTGTTTAACTGTATCTCTCATTAAATCTGGGTATTATTTATTGCACCTTGGCTTACAGAAAATGAAAAAATGCTCTTCAAAAAATGTGATAAACTAACCATAAATCAATCATTTTTGTGATCATTTTTTGGTTCAAAAGAATACGTAAAAAAAAAAAAAAGAGTTCTATTGGAAATAATTTGTAAATAGAAAAGCACCAGTGTATAATCTGCCTAGAAATATGCACAAAGTTCTCAATGTTCAGACACTCTAAGCAAGTTTTCAAGTGGAAAAATAATGATTACTATCTCATCTAGTTAAACGTTATGCAGACGTATGTTTGATGATTGGAAAACAGGGTGTCCATAAAGTTCATATGCAACAACAACAAAAAATTTAAATTGCACACAAACTTTATGGACACCCTGCATACTTTTGCTTTTCAAATACTTTGTGTTTCAATCTTTTGGATCCTAGTGAACATCCATCTACAGGCGTGTACAGAATCAGACCCAAAAGAGCACTAGGGCTTAGTAGATTTGTATTGATTCTAAACCAGGGTGAAAGTAGAATAGATAGCATAGATGCCATTTAATGTCTAAAATAATAAAATGGTGACATCCTTTATAGAGTTCTTAAGAATGGGCTACATAAACAATTTTGCTAGGAAATTATCAGAATTTGGGGGTTGAGGTGGGAAAGCATAATTTTAGGGTGGGAAGAATCCGAGAAAACAGTCTTTTCAGATTACTATTAGTTTTTGTGTGAAGCTATTTAGAAATCTGATAATTTAGAAATTTTCATAAGAGGTCAAAGTAACTACTTAAAAGCACTGAAGAATGCAACAGCAGACTCAAGCGTTTACTTAAAGTTCCAGGTCAGGCTCAGCGTGCGTAGCACAATGGTTCTAGTGCCAGACACATACACCGAGGGTAGCGGGTTCAAAACGGACCCAGGCCAGCTAAACAATGACAACTGCAGGCTCGGTGCCTATAGCTCAGCGGCTAAGGTACTAGCCACATACACCAGAGCTGGCAGGTTTGAATCCAGCCCAGTCCTGCCAAACAATAATGACAACTACAACCAAAAAATAGCTGGGCATTTTGGGGGGCACCTGTAGTCCTAGCTACTTGGTAGGCTGAGATAAGAGAATCCCTTAAGCCCAGGAGTTGGAGGTTGTTGTGGGCTGTGATGCCATGGCACTCTACCTAGGGTGACAGCTTGAGGCTCTGTCTCAAAAAATAAAAATAAAATAAAAAAACAGTGAAAACTGCAACCCCTCCCCCAGCAAAATAATAATAATAAAATAAATAAAGTTCCAGGTCAGTGATTGATAAATTAAAAGCTTTAAAACAGGAAAAAGAGCTCTGAAGAAAAGGAAAGAGAATTTCCTCAAAGCATAATATCTACAATAATGTGTATGACAATAAGGTTTGCTGGATTATTTTCCTGAGACAGATGACAAGGCCAGAAGACTGTAAATGCCAACTCAAGAAATAACTATAGGCAACCCTATTTTGTTTTATGAATCACACATGTATTTAACAGCCCGGATAAAGAATGCTTGCAAAATTGGAGGTATTTAAGAATTCAAGAATGTACATTAAACAATCTGCCTTTTATGACTTTTAAAATATGAACATAACAGAAACGGTAAAGGAAACATTGCTCTGAAGGTATGCACTCATTCAAGTGTATAAGAGTGAGAGAAAGCTAAGTGGATTGTAAATGTAGGAGAACATAAAATATGTAATCTCCGTCACCATTGTAAAAGTAAACTTTTAGAAAAAGAAAAATAAAGGAAATAGATTGAGTAGATTATAATTCTTAAAAGGCTTAGTAAAGTTCAATTAAAAAAGAAAACAGGTGGGTGCCATCTGTGGCTCAGTGAGTACAGCGCCAGCCCCATATACCAAGGGTGGGGGGTTTGACCCGGTCCCAGCCAAACTGCAACAAAAAATAGCTGGGCGTTGTGGCAGACACCTGTAGTCCCAGCTACTGGGGAGGCTGAAGCAAGATAGTCACCTAAGCCCAAGAGCTGGAGGTTGCTGTGAGCTGTGATACACTACAGCACTCTACTGAGGGCGACAGAATGAGAATGTCATTTAAAAAAAAAAAAAAAAAAGGCAGTGCCTGTGGCTCAGTGGGTAGGGCGCCGGCCCCATATACCAAGGGTGGCAGGTTCAAACCGGGCCCCAGCCAAACTATAATAAAAAAAATAGCCAGGTGTTGTGGCAGGCACCTGTAATCCCAGCTACTGGGGAGGCTGAGGCAAGAGAATCGCCTAAGCCCAAGAGTTGGCGGTTGCTGTGAGCTGTGACACAATGGTACTCTGCCGAGGGCAATAAAGTGAGACTTGTCTCTAAAAAGAAAGAAAAAGCAAACAGGCTCGGTGCCTGTAGCTCAGCAGCTAGGGTACCATCCACATATACCAGAGCTGGCAGGTTAAATCCAGCCAAAACAATAATGACAACTACAACCAAAAAAGAGGTAGGCATTGTGGCAGGCACCTGTAGTCCCAGCTACTTGGTAGGCTGAGGCAAGAGACTCACTTAAGCCCAAGAGTGGAGGTTGCTGTGAACTGTGACACCACAGCACTCTACTGAGGGAGACATAGAGAGACTGTCTAAAAAAAAAAAATTGAAATCCATTTTGATTGTACTAATTCAGGAAGAATCAGGTCTTTCAATGCTGTAATTTAAAAAAAACGTTTGGAGATTTACTACACAAAGTACTTTAAAGAAGATCAGCTAAATTCCTTAAGAGTTTAATTTCTCCCATCATTTTTACTCAGCAAAATGTGAAATAGCAGCTTGTGTACCTAAGTTATTTACATATTTTCCTCTTTAATCAACCATTTTTCAGAAGACATACAGTTCATTTAGCAACCAGTTATGTCCTAGTTTCATCACTATATTTATTTTCCACCTTTAATGAATGGATCATTTAAAAAATCATAGTTTATAAAGTAATACTTGTGGGGCAGCACCTGTGGCTCAAAGGAGTAGGGTGCCGGCCCCATAAGCCAGAGGTGGAGGGTTCAAATCCAGCCCTGGCCAAAAACTGCAAAATAAATAAATAAATAAATAAATAAATAAAATTTTTAAAAATAATAATAATAAATAATACTTGCTTCTACTACTTCATGCAAAAAATCCAGGTCCAACAATTTCATTCTTTATTACTCTCCCCCTACATGTCTCACCACCAAATAAGACTACCTACATCCAAACAGATTAATGTGGGTTTTTTTTTGTTTGTTTGTTTGTTTTTTGCAGTTTTTGGCTGGGGCTGGGTTTGAACCCACCACCTCCGGCACATGGGATTGGCGCCCTACTCCTTTAAGCCACAGGCGCCACCCCAGATTAATGTGTTTAGAAATGCAGCTCTCTCATGTAAAATTTCCAGGCTTAGTTATTAACAGACTATATCCATAAGTAACCGTGACTTTGACACAAGCTAAAATTCAGGAAACTAGTTATGGTAAAGTTAGAAAAATGAGAATTAGAGAAAAAGGCTGTCAGGTCATCTTACAGTGTGTAAAGAAAAGAGTCAAATACCCTTTGGGAAGGCATATTTCAAAAAACCTTGGCATGATTGCATGGAAATGAAATTTTTGAAAGAAAGAAGATTCAAGAGGTTAGGAAGGTACTGAAAATGTGGTTCTAACCAATAATTTCAGATGATGTCAGTAAAAGGGAGGTACTAAACAAACAAGGATGATAGCACAGGACTCAACCAAAATACTGAAAAAAGCAGTGTGGGATAATGAATCCAGTATCATTTAATGCCAGGTTAAGTCATTCTCCTCACGGAACATGCTTCTTCCTCTGCAAAATGGGGACAACATTTGCTATGTAGAACTATTGTGGGGGTTTTCTACCTACTTAGTCCAATATTTCTTTGCAGTTCTTTCTGTCCTTAGGCTATATCCCACTAAGGGAGCAAAGTAGAAGTTCTAAGTTCAAAGTTATTTGAGTTAATTCTTATTTTCTTTGATAGCTACATTATCAATTTGACATACAGTTAGATCCATAAACTGATTTCAATTTGTATTCCACATCAGAATTTACTTTTTTCATTTTTTTTTTTTTTTTTGAGACAGAGCCTCAAGCTGTCACCCTTAGTAGAGTGCAATGGCATCACAGCTCACAGCAACCTCCAATGCCTGGGCTCAAGCGATTCTCCTGCCTCTGCCTCCCTGGGACTACAGACACCTGCCACAATGCCCGGCTATTTTTTGGTTGCAGCCATCATTGTTATTTGGTGGTCCCAGGCTGGATTTGAACCCGCCGCCAGCTCTGGTGTATATGGCTGGCGCCTTAGCTGCTTGAGCCACAGGCACCAAGCCTTTTTCATTATTTTTAATTTAATTTATTGACTAAACATAGTTCGGGTGAAGACTAATCTTCCCCTATCATACTATTCTTCAATAAGGTAAATTTTGGCCTGTTATCTATGGACTTGAATCTATACAATATGGTTAGCACTTACATCTATAGTTGAAAACTGCATAGTACTTATGATCAATTTTGAGATTTGTTTATGGCTATTGCAAAGATTACAGTTAAGAATCTTTATAAGTTAGTCCCATTAATTTAGACGGCAGTTGCATAGTGCTATGTGCCAAACACTTTACTTTTATTGTACTTTTTTTTTTTTTTTCTGAAACAAGAATCGCACTCTGTCGCCCTTAGTGGAGTGTGGTAGCATCACAGGTCACAGCAACCTCCAACTCTTGGGCTTTAAGTGATTCTCTTGCCTAGGCCTGGGACTATAGGCACCCACTACAATGCCGGGCTAATTTTTTGTTGCTGTTGTCATTGTTGTTTAGTAGGCTCAGGCTGGGTTCAAACCCACAAACCTCAGTGTATGTGGCCAGCACCCTAACCACACTCTATTTCCTAGTGTATAGTAGTGTCATCATAGCTCACTACAGCCTCAAAATCCTGGGCTTAAGTCAGGGGTCTTCAAACTTTTTAAACAGGGGCCACTTCACTGTCCCTCAGACCGCTGGAAGGCCAGACTGCGGGCCCTAGGATGAGTCGGCTGCTAAGCAGGACAGGCAGCAGTGGTAAAAACACCCGGTGGGATAAATGTCCCAGGCAGGCTGCACGTGGCCCTCGGGCCATAGTTTTGAGGACGCCTAGCTTAAGTAATCCTCCTGCTTCCACCTTCAGATCACCAGGAACTCCAGCTAATTTTTCTATTTGGGTTTTTTTTGAGACAGAGTCTCAAGCTGTTGCCTTGAGTAGACTGCCACTCTGAGCTAACACCATAGCTCACAGCAACCTCCAATTCTAGGGCTCAAGCAGTCCTCTTGCCTCAATTTTTCTATTTTTAGTAGAAATGGGGTCTTGCATTTGCTCAGGCTGGTCTCAAACTCATGAGCTCAAGCAGTCCACTTGCCTTGGGCCTCCCAGAGTGCTAGGATTATATAGGCATGAGCCACCAAGCCCAGCCAGGATTTTGCTCTTATTTTTTATTTTTTATTTTTTAGAGCCAGGGTCTCACTTCATCATCCTCAGTAGAGTGTTGTGGCGTCACAGCCCACAGCAACCTCCAGCTCTTGGGCTTAGCAGATTCTCTTGCCTCAGCCTCCTGAGTAGCCAGGAGTACAAGCGCCCACCACAATGTCCAGCTATGGATCTCACTCTTGTTTAGGCTGGTCTTGAACTCTTAGCCTCTAGTGATCCTTACACCTCAGCCTCACAGGGTGCTAGAATTACAGGTATGAAGCCAGGCCTCCAAAGCACTTTTAATATGCTTTTATATTAAGTCATTAAACCTGAAATATCCATTTGAATCAAAGTTTTAGTTTATTATACACATATTTCAAACAAGAAACAGTACAACTAATCAAAGCATGCACCTAAATTACAGGGTGTCCCAAGTCACCATACATAGAAAAAATTATAATAATAGATATCTTGGTATATATTTTTCATAAGTAGGAAAGAAGACTTTATGTGTGTAGAAAGAAACGGCTAACAAATAGAGAATATTTTGTAAAATTTTGTAACGAATGTTTTGTAATAAAGGTACCTTTACCTACAATTTCCCATTTTCCCGATGTATGGTGACTTTTAAGACACCTTGCATTGACAGTTTTGCCACCTTAACGGTAGCTTGTGTATGCCACAGTGAAGAAGCCTGGAACATGATTGGTGATGAAATCTCAAAAGGCATTTTCCATAGTTTGTTGAGAATGGAGTATTTTTCCTTGAAAGAAATGGTCCAAAGTCTGGAAGAAGTAGTAATCAGTTGATACACGGTCTGGTGAATACACTGGATGACAGGGAGTTTCCAAGTCCAGCTTCAATAGTTTGAGCAGTGTTCTTTGTGCAACAGCATTGTCTCTATTGATAGTCTCAGATGCTTAATTATAAGTATCCTCATCATGTTATCCATTTGGTTGCAGTAGACATCTGCTATAATCAATTACCTAAGTTTCATGAAACTATACTGGACAATACCAGTGCTGGACCATCAAAGACACATTTGACTTTTTTTTGATGAATATTCAGTTTTGAACTGTGTTTCAGCACTTCATCTTTTTTTTTTTTTTTTTTTTTTTTTGAGACGGAGCCTCAAGCTATCTCCCTGGGTAGAGTGCCATGGCATCACAGCTCACAGCAACCTCCAACTCCTGGGCTCAAGCGAGTCTCCTGCCTCCGCCTCCCAAGTAGCTGGGACC
>CAUYQV010198370.1:0-15082 GCA_963574575.1 Galagoides demidoff | reverse complement strand
GGGGTGGGAGAGAGAGGAGAAAAGAGACAGAGGAAAGGAAAAGGAAAGGACAGGCAATAAGGGAACAGAAGGGAAAGAGAAAAGGAAAGAGAAAGGAAAAGAAAGAAAATAAATAACAATTTAAAAATAGGCTAAATAAATAAATAAATAACTGAACAGACATGTAACTCCAGCACTTTGGGAGGCTGAGGTAGGAGGATAACTTGAATCCAAAAGTTCTAGGCTATAATAAACAAGAATGCACTCCACCTTGGGTGACAGATCCAAATTGTCTCAAAAACAAACAAAAAATTTAAAGAGAAAGGAAAAAAAAAAAAAAAAGAAGATACACAGATGGCAAATAAGCATATGAAAAGGTACTCCACATGGTATGTCATCAGGGAATAGCAAAGTAAACCAGATACCACCACACTAGCTACCAGAATGATCAAAATCCAGAACACTGACAACATCAAATGCTGCCAAAGATGTTAAGGAACAGGAACTCTCATTCATTACTGATGGAAAGGATAAAGTTTACAGTCACTTTGGAAGATAGTTCGGTAGTTTCTTATAAAACTAAACATGCTCTTATACAATCTAGCAATCATGTCCTATGGTATTTACCCAAATGAGTTGAAAGCTTACATGCACTCAAAACTCTAGATAATATGTGTATAGCAGTAGCTTTATTCACAACTGGGAGCAACCAAGATGTCTTTCTTTAGGTGAATGGACAGAATTTAGTACATCCAGACAATGGAATATTATTCAGTGCTAAAAGAAATAACTAAGCTATCAAGCCATGAAAAGACATGGAGAAACTTTAAATGCATATTAATGGCTAAGCAGCCCTAATCTAAAAATACAAAGTGTAAAATGCTCCAAAATCTGAAACTTTTTGAGCACCCACATGACATGGAAATGCTCATTGGAGGAAATGCTCATTTCTCAAAGGAAATGCTCATTGGAGCATTTTACATTTCAAATTTTCAGATTAGGGATGCTGAACTGATACAGTGCAAATATTCCAAAATAAAAAAGACATTGGAAATCAGAACACTTCTTGTCTCAAGCATTTCAGAGAAGGAATGTCCAACCTATACTAAGTGAAAGAAGCCAATTTTTTAAACTACAACCTCTATGATTTCAACAACATGATATTCTGAAAAAGGCAAAACTATGGAGACAGTAAAAATTTCAGTGGTTGCCAAGGGTGTGTGGGGGAGTGAGGAATAAATAAGTGGAGCAGTGAAGATTTTAGGGCACTGAAACTATCTATACATTTGTCAAACGTCAAGAGTGAACTCCAATGTAAAGTATGGAATGTGGGTGATATGACGCGGTCAATGTAGGTTCATCAATTCTAACAAAAATACCACTCCCCAGCAAGAATGTTGACAGTGGGAGAGCCTGTGTGTATGTCTGGGCAGAAGGTATGCTGAAATTCTCTGTACTTTCTGATCAATTTTGCCGTGAAGCTGAAACTGCTGTTAACAAAATAAAGTCTATTTTTAAAAAAAAAGTAAATATGGCCTTTAGTCAGCAAAAATGAGTTATTTTTATTAGAGTTAAGAGATACCAGATAAGCTATCTGCTAATGTCTGCATCATCAACGTTAATAACTGTTACATATTTTCAAATATAATTCAATGATATTGACTTTATTCAATACCATTGATTTAATACTTCTATGTATAAAAGATAAAAATAACTTTTAAGAAAAATGAGATATATATTGCTCTCTATATATCTTTATATATGTGTGTGCGTATGTATATATATAAACATACATATATAATGATAAATGTTACAAACCAATAATTCTTTTTAAATTTCAAGTTATACAAGGTGAAACCTTAGGGTGGGAAAAAAGGAAACTTAAGAAAATGAATATAAGCCATAGAGGAAAGATTTTCATTAACAAAGGATTAATAGATCTGTACAAACTTCTACAAATCAAAAAGAAAAGGACAAATAGGCCAATAGAAAAATAAGGTGAAAATACAAATAGATAACTTACAGAGGAAAAATGAACAATTAAAATGAAAAGATGCTGACAGTGCCCATCGCTCAGTCGGCAGGGTGCCAGCCACATACACTGAGGGTGGTAGGTTGGAACCTAGCCCACGCCAGCTAAACAATGACAACTGCAACCAAAAAATCTCCTGGCATTGTGGTGGGCGCCTGTGGTCCCAGCTACTTGGGAGGCTAAGACAAGAGAATCACTTAAGCCTAAGAATTTGAGGTTGCTATGAGCTGTGACACCATAACACTCTACTCAGGGCAACAGCTTAAGATTCTGTCTCAAAAAAAAAAAAAAGAAAAAGAAAAGATGCTCGACCTTAATAGCAGTGAAAAAACACAAATTTTTAGTTTTTTTGACAGTAAAAAAGTGAAATAATAATAAAGAGGGAAAAAAAGAAACACAAGTTTGAAGTTACCATCTCACATATCAACAAAAATTTTAAAGTCTGGCTATACCACACCTAAGAGAAGATATAAAATGCATACAGTCTTTAAAAAAAGAAAAGAAAACATATACGGTCTTTTATGTAGCTAAGCAGGAGTATACACTAATACAACCCCTTTGAAAGCAATTTGACAATATCTAGGAAAATGGAACATTTTAGTTCCAGTAGTTCCATTCCCTAGCCTCACATGTAGACAGACATAGACAGGAAATTTCACAGTAACACTATAAACAGAGTATTCACTTTTCAGAGAAAAATATAATAGAAAACTTAAATGTCTGTTCAGAGGAGAATGGAGAAATACAATGAAGTATTTCTTACAATAGATTTTCAAATGCCACAAACACTATGAAAATAAATAAACTCAAAAAACATGTAGCTATTTGGTTGACTCTTGTAATTATTAACTCTGGTAGTTAAAACATATCCATCAGTGTCTGGCACACCTTTGGATGCGCGACATAACGATAAGAGAGATTCTACTTAACAAATTAAAATATTTTGACCAGTTTATTTGTACCCTCACATTAACCTGAAATCTAAAAAAAAAGCACGGCCATCAAAACAGTTTAACTCTTTAAACTTAAGTTTAGTATATGTCTACCTTAAAATATAAAAGATAAATATAAATATAAAATATAAATATAAAATTATTCTCATCAGTAAAACCAACTTAACTTTATCTCCAACCATTATCTCCAGAGCTTCAGACTACCTAATGAATGTCTCTGCCTCAATAAACCATGAATAACTTAAAAATGGGCATTATCATCTCTACCAAATCTGCTCTCCTCTCTCTCATTGAGTAGGAACACCATTTGGGACATAAATTTGTATATCATTCTGGACTCCTTCCTCATGCCCCCATACCCAAGCAATTACCTATCATTCTACTGCCTAAATTCTTTGATGCTATCCCACTTCTATCTCCGCTAACTACTAGGAGTAGACCATTGTTTCTTCTCACCTGGAATGCAGCAACCACCTTCTAAAAGATTCTCCTGCACCAATGAAGCTAATTAAATTAGCACACTGCAATCAGACTGTGTTTAACAAACATAAATACAATCAATAAACTGTTGCCTACTACTTAACATTTTTCAATGGCTCTCTCCATCCTCAGGTTAATGTCCCTAAGGGACCCAAATGGCCATGATCTGGCCCTTACGGAATATGCCTCCCTCTTCTCCATTCTACACTATTCCCTACATTTGGGCTTTTGATCTTATAGTTCTGCCAGAAGCTCTTCTCTTCTTAAATTCCTCTTTACCTTGGTAATTCCCAATTTATCCTGTCAGGTGGAAAAGACAATATGGCTGATCAGAGACATCAAGAGAATTCTACGAATTCGAGGAGAAAATGTGTAAAAACTCTTCTTCTTATCAGCACAGGCAAAGAATTTATGAAGAACCCAATGGCAATCACAACAGCAAGAAAAATTAATGAAAGGGATTTGATTAAATTAAAAACCTTCTGCACAGCTAAGGAAATAATCAACAAAGCAAATAGATAAACTACAGAATGTGGAAAACATTAGCAAGCTATACATCCAACAAAGGGCTAATGACCAGACTCTACAAAGAACTCAAGCAAATCAGCAAGGAACAAACAACCCATTAAAAAGCAGGCAAAAAGCTGTTCTCATACCTGTAATCCTAGCATTCTCTGGGAGGCCAAGGCAGGTGGATTGCCTGAGCAAGAGTGAAACCCCACCATTAAAAATAACCAGGCATTGTGGCAGGCGCCTGTAGTCCCAGCTACTTGGGAGAGTGAGGAAAGAGAATCACTTGAGCTCAAAGAGTCTGAGGTTGCTGTGAGCTATGACACCACAGCACTCTACCCAAGGTGACAAAGTGAGACTCTGCTCAAAAAATAAATAACTATATAAATAAAATTAAAAGTGGGCAAAAGACATGAATAGAAGTTTTTTAAAAGATAGACAAAGGGCCAATAAACATATGAAAAAATGTTCAACAGTACTAACTATCAGGGAAATCCAAACTAAAACCAGTGAAGGCTCAGCACCCATAGCACAGTGGTTACAGTGCTAGTTACGGCGCCAGCCAAATGCACCAAAGCTGGTGGATTCAAGCACAGCCCAGGCCAGCTAAACAACAATGACAACTGCAGCAAGAAAATAGCCAGGCATTGTGGTGGGCACCTGTAGTCTCAGCTACTTGGAAGGCTGAGGCAAGAGAATTGCTAAAGCCTAAGAGTTGGAGGTTGCTGTGAGCTGTGACACCACAGCACTCGACCAAGGCAACAAGTGAGACTCTGTCTCAAAAAATTTAAAAAAATAATAAAAATAATAAAACCAGTTAAAATGGCTTTTATTAAAAAGTCCAAAACAACAGATGTTGGCATGGATACAGAGAAAGAAAGGAATGCTTATACAATGTTTACAGGACTGAAAATTACTTCAACCTCTATGGAAAATAATATAGAGATTCCTCCAAGAACTAAAATTAGGCCTACCATTTGATCCAACAACCCCTCAAGTAGATATTTACATAAAAGAAATCATTTTATCAAAAAGACACTTGCACTCAACTGTTTACTACAGTACAATTCACAATTACAAAGATATGGACTCAGCCATAAACAAAGATGAACTAAGGCCTTTTGTCACAATTTGGATGGAACTGGAGACCATTTTAAGCGAAGTACGCAAGGGTGTCCAACCTTTTCTCTTTGCTGCTGCACACTGTAAGAGTAGTTTTCTTGACCACACAGTAAGTACACAAACACCAACAAAAGCTGAATAGCAAAAAAAAAAAAAAAGTCCATGTATACTTTTTAAAGAGACAGGGTCTTGCTCTGTCACCCAGGCTAGAGTATAGTGGCATTGTCATAGTTCACCATAACCTCAAACTCCTGAAGCAATCCTCCTGCCTCCACCTCCTGAGTAGATGAGACTATGGGCATGCACTGCCACACCTGACTAATTTTTTCTTTTTTAGAGACAGTGTCTCACTATGATGTACAGGTTGGTCTCACACTTCTAGGCTTAAGCAATCTTCCACTTTGGCCTCCCAAAGTGCTGGGATTATAAGAGTGAACCATCATCCCTAGCTTCTCTAAAATCTTACCATATTTTGCCATGCGTGTGCTTCTGTGTATAATGCCCACCCATGGTTTTGACCCAAATTTTCAGGAATTAAAAAATCATTCATTTTAATTTTTTAATTCAAATTTGTCTTTGTTTATACTTAAGTACTTGTTTTTTGTATTATACAGGAATTGTGGCCTTTATTAACATATTATGGTACAAGAAATTTTATTTAGCAATTACAATACACAGAACAGATACAAGATACAGGTAGTTATCAAGTTACAAACATTCGACTGACATGACTCACACAAATGGTACCTGTTCGACTTACACAAAAATTAAACTTAAAAACAAACCTACAGAACCTCTCATTGCTAACTCAAGGACTGCCTATACAAGAAATTTTAAGTACCAGTAACAAACTTACAATATTTATGCATCATAGAAGAGCCAAGTTCTTCATCTCTGTTAACATCAGAAGTATTATCTTCTTCAATTTCTGTATTACCTTGTTTTCTAAAGAGTCACTTTCCTCATCCCAGTAAATTTCATCACCCTCAGTTCCATCCACAGTCCTGCTATGGATGTCACATTTTTTAAAGGATTTCACAACCACTTCCTTCTTGACACCATTCCATAATCTTAGGATCCAATTACAAACCTGGGTGATGAATGCTTTCTTGATTCTGCCTGCAGGTGTTAAATCATTAACAGCCGACTATATCCACAATGTCTATCCTTTCTTCATTAGGGTCTTAAAGGGGTTGTTTATTGACACAAGGCTGCGGTTGGCTGGTTAGCCCATCAGATATCACAGCAAGTTGGGTTTTCAAGTCCATTGCAATTGCTTTTGCACTTTGTGTAAAATGGGCTTTGAAGTGATCAAAATAAACAAAGCTGGGTTTTTTTGTTTATTGTGTTTTGTTTTGTTTGCAGTTTTGGCTGGGGCTGGGTATGAACCCACCACCTCCAGTATATGGGGCCGGTGCCCTACTCCTTTGAGCCACAGGTGCCACCCACAAAGCTGGTTTTTAAGTAATCCTCCAGGCCTCCATGACCAGGCTTTGCTAAACAGGATTTTCATGCCCTCTTCATTCAGCCATTTTTTTTTCCTTCACATGGACAATAACTCCACTTGGAATCTTGTCTTTTGCAAATATTTTTCCTTTAAAGATGATCATAGGTTGGCTCGGCACCTGTAGCACAGTGGTTACAGCTGTGTATATGTATGCCAGCCACATACACCGAGGGTGGCAGGTTCAAACCTGGCCTGAGCCAGCTAAACAACAATAACAACTGCAAAAAAAAAAATAGCCGGCACTGTGGCAGGTGCCTGTAGTCCCAGGTACTTGGGAGGCTGAGGCAAGAGAATCACTTAAGCCTAAGAGTTTGAGGTTGCTGTGAGCTATGACACCCCATACTCTACTGAGGCAACATAGTGAGACGCTGTCTCAAAAAAAAAAAAAAAAAAAAAAGATGATCATAGGTGGCAGCTTTGTCCCATCTGCACAACAGGCTAGAACAATAGTGAAATGCATTTTCTCATATACACTAGTTTTAACAGCCACAGTCTCTGTTCCTTTGACATCCACAGTTCTGTTGGACAACACATCAAATGTAAGTAGAACCTCACTCAGAGGCAATTTGGGACAGCTCAAAGTTGACTTTCAAAGATTGACAACATAACAAAATTTTAAAACTTGATTATTATGGGTTAGTGGAAATTCTGGGGCAAGTTTTGTTCATGTCCTCATGTTGAAACCTTCTTTCTTCATAAAGTTAAAGCACCATTTAGATATCCCTGAGAAATCACCAATTTTTTTTTTTTCTCATGCAATCCTTTCACCCTCTTCTTGTACCATCCTGATGGAAACAGAGATCCCAGTTGAAGAACAGGGAAGTTTTCTTCCTGTTGCCTCCACAATCATATGACCTCTGTGCAAGGTGATCCAAAGTGTCTCTTAGCAGCAATGCTGCCATGCTCATTCACATGTTTAATAACTGTCAGCTTAAAGCTTGCAGTGTAAAAAAACCATTTTGATATTTTCCAAGGGATTTTCCGCTAAACTTAATAAAAATACCAGCAAGATTCCTAAATGTGTCACTCTTCTCTGGCTGAAAATGCTTTCATTGTTAAGTTCATCATAAAGTCAACAAAACCTATTACCATATTCTAGAGTATTATTTTACATGCAGATTTTGTTATTGCTTTCTAGAGTTACACTTTTAATGCATTAGCATAAATAAAAGAATTAAACACATTTATACAGATACAGAATTAATACTATCCATGTATAATGTCTGAGCTTATTTTTTCCTCAAAAATTTGGGCAAAAAAGTGTACATTATACATAACAAAATAAGATATATACATTCGAATTGGTCTCTGAATTTTTAAATCTCTACACTCCCGCTGCAGTATCAATCTCTACACTTCATTAATACATTTTAAAATTTAGTACGGGTATTACCCTCATTGCTTTTATTTTTCTAAATGCTTTTAGCTAGTTTCACACATTTTTTTAATTTCACAAAAACTTTAGGATACTACATTTAAATTCATAAACTAATTGAGGAAGAATATACTATTGCAATGTTGAGTTTTCATGTGACAGATATGATTCCTTTGTCACATTTCCCCCTTTCTGCCATCAAGTTAAGTTTTACAGTTGTTTTATAGTCACATATACATATTTTATGTCAATTTAATTTCTATTTATTTTACATATTTTTTACTAATTTAAATGGTAATAATTCTTTTTCTATCTGCAAGTTGGCATACAGTTATGAACTTTACTGTTATTAATAATGTTCTACAGCCTTTTTGAATTATTATATTAATTTTCATTATATCTGCCTTATACGTAATCAGACTTAAACATTATAAATTAAAAAGACATACAGGAATAAGATCAGAAAACATAGCCAGCTCTGACCATACTCAACAAGCAAAATTTCCCAAAGAAAATGGGCAACATTTCCTAAAAAATAGCAGAATGAACAATAATAAAAAAAGAATAAACTTGGGTGAAGAAGACCATGGATGGATATGAAAGGAAAATAATAGTGTTTCAATTTAAAATCCATCTGACACAACTTCTAAGTTAAAAAAAGTAACTTACTACTTAACTTTGATAAATTTGGCTGACAAACAGATATATATTTGTTTTCCTGTTGGGGGAACCCTGATATACCACAAAAATGTATACTTGTTTAAAAGGATCTTTTAGCATGGCCCTGCCCAAAGATGACATGAAAATTCATAAAGCATTCCATATTTTTGAAATAAATGGAAATTTTAACTCATAAATAAACAAACAAACAAATAGGATTTCACTTGCCAAGCACAAGTGGCAATTAGCCTGGAGTTCATGTACATTTCTTGGTATTAGTTGTTTCTGACCAGCATATTACTTTGTAACTCCCTACTGCATGACACAAAGAATATAAAGCATCTAATAAATGAGACTTTATAAGTATAATCCCCATTAGTGCACCGCCTACACCAGCAATAATAAACTAATTATTAGGGGGCAGAGGAAGGTGACATTCTTAGTAGAAAACAAATCTTATACCCGGATAGTAAGATAGAGTTGATATATTCTGTGTTCTAATCCTGTCATCAATGTATGCCAAAATGGCCCACTATTTGATTAATTTATTATCTATAAAATTCCAAATAATATCACCTATGTTAATCTCAAAAGTTTTGAGAATCCTAAAATTTCTGAGCTGGGAACATCATAGAGATAAAAACCCATTTTAACACTTCCATTTTGAAAACAGAGAAAAAAGCCTTCCTTTCAGCCAGAGACACCATCTTCCAGTAATTCACCAAAATGACAAACACAAAGGGAAAGAGAAGTGCCTGATACATGTTGTCTTAAACCTTTTAGAAAACATGGAGTTGTTCCTTTGGCCACATACATGTGAATCTACAGAAAAGTGATATTTTAGACATCAAGGGAATGGGTACTGTTCAAAAAGCATGCCACACAGATGTTACCACAGCAAAACTGGAAGGTCTACAGTGTTGCCCAGTATGCTGCTGGCATTGTAGTAAACTAACAAGTTAAAGGCAAGATTCTTGCCAAGAGGATTAATGTTTGCATTGAGTAATTAAGCATTGTAAGAGCCAAGATAGCTTTCTAAAAGTATAAAGGAAAATGATCAGAAAAAGAAGGAAGCCAAAGAGAAAGGTTACCTGGGTTCATGTAAAGTGCTATCCTGCTCCACCCAGAGAAACACACTTTGTCAGAACCAGTGGAAAGGAGACGGAAAGTGCAGCACAGGGGAGAACCAAGAAAACCAGTTGAACGAGAACATAAGGTACTGGAACCTATTCTCCATGAATTCATGGCATAATAGGCATAGCAAGCTTTGCCACATTCAAAGGAAAGGCCCCTGAGCTGCTAGAACCTTTTCCCTATGAATTCATGGCATGGTAGGTATAAAAAATAAAAACTACTATTAAAAAAATTAAATAAATAAATAAAATAAAAACAGAAAACAAGTCAATTCCACAAAAGTACTTGAAAGGAATTCAATAAATGCAAAAGAATAGAACACTAAATAAAATAAAGAATAATTGTTATTATTAAAAAATAAGTTCTACAGAAATTTAGAAAAGATGATAGGGAGGCTTAGAATAAGTTGACTTCTAAAAAGGATACTTAGGTTTAAATAAAAAAGAAAGCATCTAAGACAACATAGTGAGACAATTTCTTGCAAATGTTTTAATTACCCAGGTGTGGTGATACGTGCCTATAGTCTTACTACGGAGGCTCACGCAGGAGGATCATTTGATTCCCAAATAAAACTTTCTGAGCTGAGGCTCCAAAGCAGTATCTGCCAACTACTTCCACAATCCAACATGAGATGCTAGACCATGTGGATGAGTCCAGTACTCAGCAGATCTCCCACCTCCAACCCATTTTTATTAAGAATGCAGACCAGGCAGGTTTATAAAGCTCTAAAGAAGAGACAGAAACTGGGGAGAATTTCTCCAGATAAAGTTGTTACTATCATTCCCAAATTGGAGATAGATGGGAAGGTCCTTTTCTCGCACCTGAAGCCTATCTGTATGGGCCATTTCAAGGATATCAATCTGAAAGCTAAATATCTGTTTTTTTGGAGATTAAGAACTGACTGTCTGACTTTACCTGAGAAATCTAAAGACTAGCATCTGACTGAAGTGGTCCATGGCAGCAGAGTAGCTGCACTGTCACTGACAGCAGGCCAAGATGAGTGTTCCCCACAAAAAATATGTGAGCCACCTGAGAGCTGTTTTAGGCTTGTTTTACATATTAGAATGAGATTTGGGCAGAAAGAGGCCAGAGGTGTACCACCACATAATGAGGAACTGACAGATAAGGTGTAAACAACTAGCCCAACAAAAGACACTTGCCCTATGAGAAGAGAAAAGCAGATTAGAGGTCCCCACAGATGGGGGTTGGAGAATAACAGTAGTAAGAGCCTAAGACACTCTCTAAGTTGTTGTTTTAGCTCTAAAACAAAACAAAACAGGTATATTGAGGCATAAGTGACATAAAATAAGTTGCATACATTCAAGTTGTACAATTTGATAAGCTTTGACATATATATAGACTCATGAAGCCATTACCACACTGTTATTTTATTTTTTAGACTAGTCAACTGCAGTAGTGACCACACTATTTTTTTGTTTGTTTTCTTTCTTCAGAAGTCTTTTTTTCTTAATTGTTGGGGATTCATTGAGGGTACACAGAACCAGGTTATACTGATTACATTTGTTAGATAAGGACCCTCTTATAATCGTGCCCCGCCCCCAAAAGGTGTGCCCCACCCCTCCCTCCTTCCCTTTCTCAGCTCTCCCCATCCCCCACCCCCTGGATGGATGTGGATCAAACTTTTTTTTTTTTTTGAGACAGTCTCAAGCTGTCGCCCTGGGTAGAGTATAGTTGCATCACAGCTCACAGCAACCTCAAATGCTTGTGCGTATAAACGATTCTCTTGCCTCAGTCCAAGTAGCTGGGACTATAGGTGCCCACCACAATGCACAGCTATTTTTTGTTACAGTTGTTGTTGTGGTTAGCTGGCCCAGGCCGCGATCGAACCCACCAACTTTAGTGTATGTGGCTGGCACCATAACCACTGTGCCATAGGCACCGAGCCCCACACTATATTTTTTAAAAATATATTCATTATTCCAAAAGTTTCCTTATGCCCCTTTGTAAATTCTGCCTCCCATCCCTCCCCTCCCCAGGTACTTTCTGTCACTATACATTACTTTAAATGTACAGATATGTTATAGGAAAGAATTAATACTACACATTATTCTTTTTGGTCAGGGTTGTTTTACCCAGCAAACTTATTTTAGGATTCATCCATGTTGCAAAACGTGTCAATAATTCATTCCTTTTTGTTGCTAAGTAGTATTCCATTGTAAGGATATAACAGCTGACCCATTCACTTGTTAACAGGCACGTGGGCTGTTTCCAGTTTTTAGCTATAACAAAGCTGCTAGAAACATTCTTATTTTTGTATGTACATATGCTTTCTTTTCTCATGGGTAAATAAATACCTAAGAGTGAAATGGCTACCTCATTTAAGTGCACTATTTAACTTTTAAAGCAACTATTTTTCAAAGTGGCTTTGCCATTTTGCATATCCAGTGGTGCTATATGAGACTATACCAAAGCTTCCTACAGTCAGTTTCACTTTTGCTGTTCTGCTAGGTACAACATGGTTTCAATTTACATATCCCTAATGACTAAAGAAGTGGAACATCTTTCCAGATGCTTGTTTGACATTCTTACATCTGCTGTTGTTACGTGTTCTATTCAAATATTTTAATCGTTTTTTTTAGTTCTATTATTATGGAGTTTTGAGAGTTCTTTATATATTCCAGAAATAAGTCCCTTATTAGACATATGCTTTGCAAAGATATACTCCCAGTCTTTTCATTCTGTTAACTTTCCAAAGAAAAGTTTTTATTTTTGATGAAAACCAATTGCATGCTTTTAAAGATCATGTTTTAGATCATCTTTATACCTTTGTCAAAAATCAGTTCTCAGCCAGGCACAGTGGCTCACCCCTGTTATCCCAGCACTCTGGAAGGCTGAGGAAGGAGGATCCCTTGAGCTCAGGAGTTCAAGAACTTCCTCAGCATGAGTGAGACTCCATCTCTACTAACAATAGAAAACTAAGGTGGGCATTGTGGCCAGCCCCTCTAGTTCCAGCTACTCAGGAGGTAGAGGTAGGAAGAGCCCTTGAACCCAGCTAAGCTGAGGCCAGGACACTCTAGCCTGGAGCAACAAAGTGAGACTCTGTCTCAAAAAAAACAATCAGTTCTCTACTTGGCTCTGCTGATCTATTTGTCTATCTTTGAGCCAAAAGTACACTTTACAATAATTACCACAGTATTATATAAAGCTTTGGAAACAGGTAGTGTAAGCACTCCGACACTGTTCCTCCTTTTCAGTTGTTTTGGCTGTTCTAGGTGAATTTTAGAATCTGTTCATCAATTTCTACCAAAAACAGACTATAAGAATTTGAATTGGGAGTGTATGTCAATTTGGGAAAATTAATATGCTAAGTTGAAAATACTGAATCTTCCAATTCATAAACATGATGTTTTTCTCTTTTTATCTGGTCTTCTTTAATTTCTCTCAGCATTATTTTATACAGTTTTGGAGTTTGGGGTCTTGCACATCATTTTTATATCCCATTTTCAATGTTACTATAAAGGGTATTTTTAAATTTCAATTTCTGATTGCTCAATATTGGTATATAGAAATGCAATTGGTGGGCGGCACCTGTGTCTCAGTGGGTAGGGTGCCAGCCTCATATACCCAGCCCTGGCCAAACTGCAACAAAAAAATAGCTGGGTGTTGTGTCTGGCACCTGTAGTTCCAGCTACTCCTGAGGCTGAGGCAAGAGAATCGCCTAAGCCCAGGAGTTGGAGGTTGACGTGAGCTGTGTGACACCACGGCACTCTACCAAGGGTGATAAAGTGAGACTCTGTCTCTCCAAAAAAAAAAAAAGAAAGAAATGCAATTGGTTCTAGTACATTGATCTTATATTTTGTACTACTTATACCTAGTGTAATACTTTTAGAAGTTTTTTTTTTTTATTTTAATCTATTTGTATCTTTATAAAGCATGTTTCCATATGCATTAACACAGTTGGAACTTACCTTTATTTTATTTATTTATTTATTTACCGAGTCTCACTTTGTTGGCCTTGGTAGAGTACCATGGAGTCATAGTTCCATAGCAACCTCAAATTCTTGGGCTCAAGTGATTCTCTTGTCTCAGCCTCCTGAGTAGGCAAGACTACAGATGTCCACCACACCACTGGCTACTTTTTTAGAGACGGGGTCTCACTCTCGCTCAGGTAGGTCTCGAACCTGTGAACTCAGGCAATCCACCTGTCTCGGGCTCCCAGTGTGCTAGGATTACAGGCATGAGCCACCCTGCTGGGCCCCTGGAACTTACTTTTAATAACAAAATCTCTTCCTCTTCATTGCAGTGTTTAGACCAAGATAGTTTAGACCAAGATAGTTCAATAATCTTGCTGTTTTCTATAAATATTATCTGTTGTTCTTCATTCTTGTTTTTTTCTGCTTTCTTTTGGGTTATTTTTAATGATTCCATTTTATCACCCTTTCTACTCTTTGTTATTTATTTTAATCATTTCTTTAGGGTTGAGTATACACAAACCTACCATCATGTGCTATTATTATGTTACTTCATAATAAAATAAGAATCTCACAAAAATACACTTCCATTTCTCTCCTCTTGGACCTTACACTTTTGTCACATAATTTGATTTTAACTATGTTATAAACCTCATAATTCGCAGTTAAAATTTTTGTTAAACCAATTTTCTTATAGAAAAACTTGTGCAAAAGAAAAATATCTCCTATTTTCACATTCATGTGGTTGACATTGTCAATTCTCTTCATTCTTTTATATAGATCAATACTTCAATTTCATGTAATTGTCCTTCCCCTTAAAGAACATTTAAATTTCTTCCAATGCATAATGAAATGAATTCTTTCAGCTTTTTAATGTCTAAAAACACCTTTATTTTACCATCATTTGAAAGATATTTTTTGTTGGATAAAAAAAAAAATTTTTTTTTTGTCTTATTATGTCACCCTCGGTAGAGTGCTGTTGTATCACAGCTCACAGCAACCTCAAACTCTTGGGCTTAAGCAATTCTCTTGCCTCAGCCTCCCAAGTAGCAGGGACTGCAGGCACCCACCACAATGCCTGGCTACTTTTTTGTTGTACTTGTCATTGTTGTTTATAGGCCCAGGACGGCTCTGAACCTGTAAGCCCTGGTGTATGTGGCTGGCACCCTAACCAGTGGGTTATGGGTACGGAGCTGGGTAAAAATTCTTGGTTGAAAATTTTTTCTTTTCAAAATTTTAAAGATTGCTTTACTGTCTTCTCACATTGTTTTCAACAAGAAATCTGCTGCCTAAGCAAAGTATCGCAGGAATGGAGGAAAAAGTATCCAATGTACACACCTTTATTATGAAACTAATTTGTACCTTTTATATGAAAGCTATAACCAATTAGCCTAAGAA